>CAJHQQ010000355.1:0-215551 GCA_905132885.1 Moricandia moricandioides
GAAACCAATTGATTGTAGTTTAGTAATAACCTTTAGAGTTCGGCGTATATCCATGTTGATTATGAGATCTATATTATTGTTGTTTGGTCAAAATTTGAGTTTTGGTCTAGATAGTGTGATACACGTTTAGGATAGTCTCAATATATAATATTAAGTACATTACTCTTGGGACCGTAGAACAATCGATAAAATTTATAAAAAATAAATAAAATTTATACTAATAAAAGGGATTATGTGAGTCTCTACCAAGTGTTCACGTGAGCATAAAATTCTTCATCCAAAAGAAGCCGTGTGGCATTATTACTAAGAAAAAAAAATTTAGTAAAAATATGCAATATAAAAAAAGAAGTAAATATATAATATAAGAAATATAAATATTACATTAAAAATTTATTTTAATAGTATAATTTAATAAAAAATAAGTAAATATATAATATATAAAAAAATAAATAATAAATAAATATACAATATAAAAAAATAACTAAATTAAAAATATATCTGAAAAATGCATAGTAAAACAAATAATAAATAAATACATAATACATTAAACATAAATATTATATTAAATATCTATCGTAATATTAGAATAAATAAACATATAATATAAAAAATAATAATAAGTAAATACAACATCTAACATAATATTATCATTTGATATAAAAAAATAAAATTAGGATAAATAAATATACAATATTAGAAAAATAAATAATGAGTAAACATATAATATAATAAATAAAAAAAATAAATTAAACATCTATCTGAAAAATGTACAGTAAAATAAATAAGTAAATATAGAATATAAAATAAAAATAAAAATATTACATTACACTTCTATCAAAATATTAGAATAAGTAAATATAAATATAAGGATAAATAAATAATAATTAAATATATAATATAAAAAATAGAAATATACATTAAACATCTATTATAATATTATAATTTGATATAAAAATAAAAAAATTAAAATAAGTAAATATATAATATAAGAAAATATAAATAATAAGTAAATATATAATATAAAAAATGGAAAAATTAAATTATACATCTATCTGAAAAATAGATCTTAAAATAAATAATAAGTAAATAGAAATATAGTAAATAGAAATGTTACATTAATCATATATCAGAATATTATAATAAGTAAGTGTACAATATAAGAAAAATAAATAATAAGTAAATATGTAATATAAAAAATAAAAATATCACATTAAGCATCTATCATAATATTATCATTTGATATAAAAGAAAGAAAATTAGATTAAGTAAATATATAATATAAAAAAGAAATTAAATATATAATAAAAATAAAATAAAAACTAAATTAAATATCTATCTGAAACATGTATAGTAAAATAAATTATAAGCAAATACAATATAAAAAATAGAAATATACATTAACCATCTATCGTAATATTAGAATAAGTAAATATACAATATAAGAAATAGAAAAATACATTAAACATCTATCTAAAATAATAAGTAAATATACAATATAATAAATAGAAATATTATATTAAATATCTATCGTAATATTATCATTTGATATAAAGCAAAAAAATTAGAATAAGTAAATATAAAATATAAGAAAATAAAAAATAAGTAGATATACAACATAAGAAATGAAAAAAAACTAAATTAAACATCTATATAAAAAAAGTATAGCTTTTTATGTTTTTTTGTAAAGAAATATGTGTAATTAGATACGTGTTGATATACGTTACTCCTTGTGCCATTATTTTCTATTTCCAGAAAACAATACATGGTTAAGCACCAATATCACTTAGGTTAAACAACATCAAAATTCAAACATTGCAAAAATGCTCACATCAACATTACAATACAATAATTTTAACCTAAAAAGATATGAAAACTTTCTATTATGCATACCATAATTACAAAGCACTATAATGTCCAAAAAGTAGTTATATAGTTAATATTTGAAAATCAAAATAGCTCTGTATTTAGCGTAAATTAACCTTAATCTATATTAAAACTTGATAATCCATGTTAAACCACGGTTAAAATAAACGAAAAAGTGACATTATTCTTTTATTGTCAACCCCCAATTAAATTGAAAAGTTTTTTGACAGCTACCACAGTTTGACATTTTAGAGTCTCATATAAAAATATAAATTTTTATCCATTTAGTAAAATCTGAAAAATGGTAATTGTCAATGGTCATGGACTCGAAATACAGAACGATGACGTTTCAGAATCTAAACACAAATAGGTTTGTCAGAGAGGATCGGATCCCATAGCCTTGCACATTCACGTGACGTATTATTCAGACCTGAAAGGATATATCATCTTCAGGACGTAATATTACGACATCAGTACGCCACGAACTTTCTAGCTACATGAATAAATCGAATATTCAAGGTTCAAAGCTATGATCAAAATTATAACTACGAAAATTGAATAACATTTAAAGTTAGGTAGTTTTTTAATAATCACATTTGATGTTTTTTCCATATACATACTAAAGTTTTTTTGAGAACATAATACATACCATAGTTAATCATGAAATTTGGTGTCTGGTCCTAACATGACTTAAATCGAAACATTATAAATTTATAATAGCTGATATGTAGGCAATTCCAAATGTGCATTGATCAGTTCTAAAACTACTGCCGTCCACACATTTATGAGACTTCAATCATTTTAAAAAGATGTGGCCCTTACAATTAAAATAGGAAAGAAAAATAAGCATACGGATGAACTGGAGAAAAAAAAAATATTTTTTCTCAAAAAAAATATTTTTTCTCAAAAAGAAAAAGAAAAACTGGACAAAAAAAGGGAGATTATTGACAAGTAAATTTCTCATGACTTTGAAAATTTTGGGACTCTCTTGTAATGGTTCATAGATTTCAAAAATCTTAATAGAATTCATTGTTATTGGTTTAAGAATTATCAAAATCCATTCAAATTCTTTGTTATTCAAAAAATAATAATTTTTATTGATTTTATAACTCTAACTAAATCTAGTGTTATTGAAACATGAATTATATTCATTTTTATTCATAATACTAAACATTCAAAATATGATATGTATCCATGAGATTTCCATGTGATAAAATACTAGAAAACAAATAATTATTCTTACTAAATATCTATTGAACTTCAATCCAAATTATATGTCCAAAATTAAGTCTTACATTTTTTGAATATATAATATTTTTATATACTTATATTCTGAATATATAATTATATTTATATTATTTTCTCATTAATTATTAAAAACTAAAATAGCATATGAATGACTAAAAACATAATATGGTTAAATTGGTTAATATAATATTCATTTTATCATATTTTTATAGTTTTGTATGTATCATTATTATTTTCCTTTTTAACAAAAAAACATATTTTGAAAATAATAATAATTATTCTATATAATTTAGAATAATATAAATTATATATTTATTACTTTACAAAAAGAGTGATAGAAAAGAAGTAATACAAATTCATAAAAATCTATACCAATCTAAGAAGACTTATGATCAAATTTTATAAGTCAATGCATATATAGTTTCAAAATTCACATAACTTTTAAAAATATATCAACTCTTAAAATTCACAAACTCTACACAAATTCATTTCTCAATACCGTATTATGTTTTTAGTCATTCATATGTTATTTTAGTTTTTAATATCTAATAATAAAATAATATATAATATAATTATATATTCAAATATAAGTATATAAAATATATATATATATATATATATAATATATATATATTCAAAAATGTAAGACTCAATTTTGTATGTATCATTATTATTTTTATTTTTGACAAAAGAACATGTTTTGAAAAAAAAAATCATGCTATATAATTTAGAATAATATAAATTATATATTTATTAATTTACAAAAAGTGATACAAAATAGCTAATACAAATTCATAAAAATCCATACTAATCTAGAAGACCTTATGATCAAATTTTATAAGTCAATGCATATATAGTTTTAAAAATCTTCATAACTTTAAAATCTATCACTTATTTTGAGTATAGTCCATTTTTTTCTTAATATGTGGTCTAACTCTAATATGTTACTTGATTTAAACAAGTGATAATTTTTTAACCACAATTTTATATATATATATATATATATATATCTTCTTTAACATTTTTTGTGCACTTATTTCTTCTTAACATCAACCACAATAAAACTGAAGCAATAATACTTCTAAAATTTTATAGATACAGTAAAAACTCTATAAATTAATAATGTTAGGACTTTAGTATTTTATTAAATTATAGAGTTATTAATTTACAAAAAAAATTAGATTCTTTTATTCAAGATATCATTTTTTCTAAAATAAAAATATATATTTGATTTTAGTGTATATATATTAATTAAATTTTGAAAATATGACATTTATATTAGGTTTATTATATATTAGTATATATAAAATATGTCTCACAGAATTTGAATGTGGGTTTTTAGATATATTTTACGAAATCTCATCAAATTATATTAAGTTCTAAGATAAACAAATAATTCTGTTATGTATAAAACAACCAATATAATGGTTAATTTGTATTTATATAAAATGTGTATACATATAAATTATTAATTTATAATTTTAATGAGATCATATATTTAATTAATATTTTTAAAAATTTCATTATTTTATTATTTTATAAATTTATGTTATTTTGAACTGATTTAGTTTAAAATCAAATTCTTTTATTAATTTATAATATTTATTAATTTATCAAATATTAATTTATAGAATTTTTAGTGTATTGTAGTACATTGATAGTTGCTCAAAAAGAAAAAGAGATAGTACATCGATATACACATTTTTTGTTGTTGTTAAGTCCAAATAAAGTGAATTGCTACTTAGAAGTGTCGCTTTTTTCAATCACTGATTCTTTGCTATATTTGTCATACTTCAAACGCTCTACTTTCTCAATAATCCTACGAACCTCCTATATTTTGCAGCTAAACTATAGCGATCGAGACTGCAAAAAATTAAATAATAATTTAGATTGCAAAAAAAAAAGATAAAAGAAATAATTTAGATTGCAATTGTCGCTTTCTGTAACCCGACCAAAACCACCGTTTCAATGAGACAAAGTTGCTTATTCATCAGGAGTAGTTTAGACTTTACACGCAGTTTATTTGACACGACATGAATGTATTATTATGTGATAAACTTTGAATTATAATACGATCAATCGCTGTCTAATACTATATAACAACGTTCCAAAAATATCATATCATTGTCTTTATATATGTATGGTAATGTGTGATAAACTTTGAATTATTATACAATCAGTTGCTGTCTAATACTCCCTTCATTTCATCATGATACATGTTTTAAAAAAATGATTTATAAAAATAACTTTTTATGTTTTCTATGAAATATTGTAAATTCCAAAAAATTTAATTGATTTTATTAAATATAGAAATGCCATAACAAAATGAAATTTTTCATTAATAGAGTAACTTTATGGGCTATATTCTCAAATAGACGTTCTAAAAATTAAAATATTTTACAATAATTAAATTAATTATCATATAAATCAAATAATCAAAATATTTAGCTGAACATTACAAGAAAAACAAGTTCATACCGAGGACCAAAATCGTCGGTATGTCATCGGAATAATCGTATTCCGACGACATACCGAGGAAATAATATCATCGGAAAAAATTCCTTGGGATTTTATTTTTCCTCGGAATTCCCTCGAAATTTTCTGACGGAATTCCGAAAAACATAATTTCCGAGGAAACTGTGAGGACCACAGTTACTCGGAAAAGTCCTCGGAATATACCGAGGAATCTATCCTTCGGTATATACCGAGGACACTTCCGAGGGACGAATCCTCGAAAGTTCCGACGAATTGTTCCGACGAAGACTGCTCCTTGGAAATTCCGAGGAAGCCTGCCCTCGGAATTTTCCTAGGAAGAGATCCCTCGGAAAATTCCGAAGAAGCCTGCCCTCGGAAATTCTGAGGAAGCCTTCTCTCGGAAAATACCGAGGGAGCCGTTCCTCGGAAATTTTCCGAGGGCAGGCTTCCTCGGTATATTCCGACGACTATGATCGTCGGAATATTCCGAGGGAGCTTTTCCTCGAATATCCAAAAAAAATAATTTTTTTTAAAAAAAAATTAAATTTAGAAATTTAAATTCAAAAATATAAAATTAAAATTATAAATTGAAAACATATTATATAAAATTCAAAGTCGTCCAAATAAAAATAAAAACATTCCGAGTTTTTGAGAAAAAAAAAACTACGGGTTTTGGGCGTTCGGGCTTGGCATCACTTATTGTCCACATTAATACTGTCCGCATTTGAAGTTCTCTTTACACGAAATATCGTATGTTTCAGCACCTTCAGCCCATAGTTGTTGCAACTCATATATTAGTGGCTGAGAAACACATCAAGTGATCTCTAGGATGCTCTGGTCCGAGAACGAGAATGGAGAGAAACAGAAACTCTCGTCGCAAGCACAAGTTTGGGGGTAAGTTGTATGGTGTAACAATGACTGGCCATAGAGAATATTGTCTTCCACTCTTCCCATACGGGTTGAAACCATCAATACATAATCCAAGGTAGACATTTCTTCTCTCATACGCAAAGTCGGGATATTTTGATTGGAAATGCTTCCACGCTTTTGCATCTGAAGGATGTCTAATCTCACCATCTGTTGAGTGCTCCGCATGCCATCTCATTCGTTGCGCTGTGCGTTACGAAAGATACAACCTCTGCAACCTTTCCGTCAAAGGCAAATACTAAATCATTTTATATGGCACTGGAACTCTTCCACTCGTATCTTTATAACGAGGCTTTCCACAAAATTTGCATGTAATCTGCTGGTCATCCGCCCTCCAATTAATCATGCAGTTATCGCTGCATACATCTATTACCTGATAAGATAAACCAACACCAGCTACGAGTTTCTGAACCTCGTAGTATGAACCTGGAGCTACATTATTCTCAGGTAGAATACCTTTAACAAAATCAGCTATCGCATCCACACAGTCTTCAGCCAAGTTATAATATGTTTTAATGTCCATCAGTCTTGTAGCAAATGATAAAGCTGAATGACCATCTCTGCAACCCTTCGTACAATGGTTGCTTTCCAGCATCCAACATATCATAAATCTCCTAGCTTTTGCATTGGGTAAATCTTCCCCTCTAAAATGATCATTTACCATCTGCTCAGTACCTACACCATAATCTAGATCCGTTCTAATTGGTTCTTCTAATCTAACCGCCGGCTGAGGTTCGCTAGTACTACCAAGTTCATAATTAGTTTTCTCCATGATGATACCAAATTTTGTAACTTCGTGTAAACCCACTCAAATATAGATGATTCCAACATCTCACTCTTTAATAACCTTTTTATTTTTACAATTAGAGCAAGGACATCTTAACTTACCTGTTTCTGCTTCCGGTTGTCGGCGAACTAATCCCATGAATTCGGTTATACCTCGTTGGTATTCTTCCGTAAGCAATCTCTTGTCCGGATCCAAATGAGGTCGATCGATCCAAGAACGAAAATAATTTGAAGAAGACATGTTTTTTGAAACCAATTTCGTGACAGTAGGAGGGAAGAAGAAGAAATGGAGTGAATGAAGAGAAAGAGGGGTGGATGTATTTATAGATGAAATCATGTCGACATACTGAGGAAATTCCGAGGAGAACCGACACTTCCTCGGAATTTCCTCGGAATTTTTAAAATCCCCCAACGGCTCTATAACGGCTACAAAAAGTTCTCGGAATTTTAAAATCCCCGTCGGTTTTTTTCCGACGAACATGGTTTCCTCGGTATTCCCTCGGAATATACCGAAGAAATGTGTCTTCCGAATTTCCTCGGAAAATTCTGAAGAAATTCCGAGGAAACCACATTTTTTTGTTTCCTCGGTATTTCCTCGGTTTTTGGTCAGAAAATTCCGAAAAACTCATTTTCCCTCGGTATGTCCCTCAGAATAACGATGTTTTCTTGTAGTGGAAGACATATAGAATGAGAGGTACTTCTTTTTTTGTTCAAATAGAATGAGAGTACTTAGATGAAGATATATGGAGAGAAAATCTCAAAAGTTTTTCTTTTAAAATTTTAGATACTAAGAACTTGGGAGTAAAGATGCTGTTAGTTTTTTTTGGTGTTACGATCGTGTTACAGTTTTGAGCAACATAAGAAAAATATTTTAAGTAAAAAAAACAAACACAAACACCTTTTTGCTTTTTTCACAACAAGTATATATATATATATATATATATATAGTTTTGCTGAGTTCGTGACAATTTCCATAAACTAGATACTTTGATCCCTTTTTTCTATAAGTTATTCTTTTGCCATCGGTTGTCAATATATTAGTTGCTTTTGTGCGTATGCTTCTAGTTTTCTACAGAAATATATGAAAAGTAATTAATACCAACAGCGATGGTACTATAATGTTCAATGTATATCTTTAAAATACATAATTTATATATTGGCATGGTAGGTTTGAAAACGTAGAAAAATATATACCCTGACTTTTGTAGTGTTGATCCACTGTTTTTCAGTTTTACGATTAATATTCATCATTCGTAACTATAATACGTTTGGTTTATCTTTTTCAATAATGCCAAGTATTAAGAATAAAAATACAGACAAAGTATTGCAAATAGGTTCTGCAAGACTCATGCATGGCTAATTAAAAACTGATTCCCCCTGTTAAACTTGGGTCCAAAACTCTCAGCTGTTTTGTTGGCTTTATAAAAAAATGATTGCAAATATGTCAACCGAAAATGTTTTACAGCAGCAGTACGTAGTTGTAGTTAACTTATAAGTATGACGAGAACAGCTTTAATATTAAAATTGTGATTTGAATGTACAATATTCAGTAGTTTATTGAATTATTGGGTCATCACCAACCGGTAGGGTTGGGATAACAAATAAGCATATGCATGGTTTACCAAAAATACAAAGACCCATAAGATCAACCTGCGTGGCGCTACTTTAGTTGTCCAATTTTGCGTGATATTTTCATCAAACAGATTCCAAGAATCTAAACAAAACTCAAAAGGTTGAGTCACAAAACAAAAACGCTATACTTTTAGCTAAAACGACACGTGTTGATATGAGTTATACATGTAGCTATAAGTGACATCATCACCATGTCCATATGTATATATGAAATCAGGAATAAGTGTATTTGTTAGGTGAGTAATGTACGCACCACGAGGAAGAAAAGTATTACATAATCGTCTAAATCATTAACCATATGTATCCTGGAACGTTGCTATTGTTTTACTCCGTTAACTATCATTATAAAATGTAATCTGTGTTTGCTTCTTAGCATTGTATTAAGATCATGCAACACCTTTCGCCTTATTTGACGAATTGCGAAAACACGATCCTATAAAAAAATAATTAATATCAACACATGGAAGACTGTTGCAAAGACGTGTGTGATTTACAAAACAAATAACTTTACTAATATACTAGATTTTAACCCGCGCAACCGCGCGGGTTTTATTTTTATTTTTATATACATAGATATTTGTTTTATATTATTAGTAACATTAGTCATATATTTAAATGTTTATCTAACTGTTGCAAACACAATAATTTTATAGTATACATGTTAACATATACATGAAAATCATATTTCAAAACTATTTTATATTTAAATTATATTAAATTTTGATTTGGGTTTCTAAGTTAGATTACAATTTAGCAAAATTTCAATGTTTATTCATATAATATATAAATAAATATATATATATATATATGTTAATTTTATGTGTATATATTAATATCAAATGTTTATCCATTTCTTATTATATATTAATTTTATTAGATTTGCATATAGTTATTAAATAAATAATATATGCGTAAAATTCATATTTTAAATTATTTTATATTTAATTTATACCAAATTCTGATTAGGATTGCAAAGTGAAATTACCGTTTACCAAATTTTTATGTTTATTTAAATAATATATTATTTTATATATACCAAAATTTTACTCATCTATCATCTATGTGCAATTTAATTTTTATATATTTCAAATTTTAAAAAAATTTATGTAAAATAGCATTGTTATATTATAATTTTTTAAAATAAATTTTGCTACGAAAATATAAATTTATAAAAAAATTATAGTAATAAAAGTATAAGCCACATAAACATTATTATAAGGTTAGATAATATATAACACAAAATTATATTAAGTTATTGATAATTTTATTATATAAACTATAACTTGAGTATAAAAAGAAAACCATCATGACCAATCATAATATAAAGAATCCAAACATTATTATAAAATTAGATAATATATATAACACCAAATTATAATAAGTTACTGATAAATTTTATTATATAAACAACAACTTTGTAGTATAACTATAACGTTAGTCAGATATTTAAATATTTATATAACTATTACAAACACAATACTTTTATAGTTTACATTTTATATTTTATCTTGTTCGATTTGAATTTGATTACTAAATAAATTAAAATATATATGAAAAATCATATTTAAAATTATTTTATATTTAATATCTACTAAATTTTGATCCAAATTTCAAAGTTAGTTTACCGTTTAGCAAAATTTTATGTTTATTTAGATGATATATTATTGTATATATAAGTATATAATTTTTATTTTTCATTTTATAAAAGTACATGATTTTTATTTTTTCATTTTATAAAATATAATTGAATGTGTATTAATCTATAATTATATTTTTTATAATTCGAAATTAATTAAGTAGTTACATAATTTTTAATGTTGGGATCTTGCTAAAATCTTTTTCAAAAGATTTGTTATAGTTTTTAATATATATTTATATTTAAAATAAAAAGATATCAAAAGATATTATGATTAAAGTAGTTACAAATATTTTATCATTAGTTTTAATGAAATACATTTTATTAAAGTTTTCTAATGATGGTCCAAATAAAAAAATCACACATGAAATGAGTCATGACTTCTATTTTAATAGAATAGATGTTTGTTTGTTGAGATTTTGTTCGGAGTTGTAAATTAGATTTAATTAGTGGACATATATAAGGACGATGATCCTATGAGACAGTCATGAAAAAAAAAAGTAACAACAATTTTTGAAGGGCAAATCTCTCAAATAGATTTTTTCGAAGTTTTCGTCACAAAAATAACATTCAAGAAAAAAATGACCAAAATATTTTTTTTTATTTTTTTTATTTTAATATTTTAAATTTTTTATTTAATTATAAACTTCACCTCCAAAACTCAACCCATAACTCTAAACCCTAAGTTTAGATTAATTAACCCAAGAGTATAAATATATATTTACACTCTTTAATAAAGTTTATTTTAGTTATTTTATTCATTGAGTGTTATTTTAGGGACAAATTTTTTTAAAATTCTATTTTGGTTTTTATCTCATTTTTTTTTTAAATAGTGGATATAATTATTATTATTTTTGTAAAAATAGTGATACGATTTGATTTCATAATAATATCTTTGAAAATGGTCTGCTTGGTCCACCACTCCGTTGACGTACGGGTTTCCTTGGTCTCTTCTAAATCTTCGTGTCTACAATGATCTTTTTTTTAGTTTCCACAGTAATGTATACATGCATGACTTATCTTTATAGGCATTAAAACGTGTTTCAGTCCATTGTAATATTATATTATTGAAGTCAATTATTGACAGTACCCGATTTGGTGAATAGTTGTACTTTCAAAATAAGAAACTATCATGATGTTCATTGCATATACCAAAGAAGCGCAATAAAGGAAAGAGTATACCCACACCGAAAGAACCATGAACCATCATCATATAGTCTTGGCATGTCATTTTTGTTTAACACAATTCATTTGAATTATTATCTTTTATTTGTCAATCATAAAAAAAATATGATATAGCTTGCTTTGGATATTAACTGTCTAATCACTCATTTCATACTGAATAAAAAGGTTTAATTTCTCTTCAATTGAATCTTCAACGTAAACAAGAGTATATTGAGGAAGCGAATAATGATTACGATAAAGAGCTCCATTGATATGGGCAGCTACCCCGAGAGGATTAAAATCTTTAAGAACTGAAGGATCCGAAACGTCCCAGAAGGCGTGTGTACAACGACCTGCAAGGACAGTGCATAAATTATTAAAAAGAGGTCAGATTGTGAATACAATTTGATTAGAAATTAGCTCTATAATCCAAAATATAAATGAAGATCTTACGGGCGTCTAAAGATCTTTCCATGGCGTTGGGAAAATTACGGAAAGAGGTGTCAAATTTCCTGGAAAGGGAGAGAGAACACCTGGAATATGAGCTACTTTCCATGGAGACAGGATCAGCTGTGATCATCATCTTTCTCCTTTTCGATTTTATTTTACTTTCCACTAGGCAATGGCAAAGCCACTCTGGGCTTTCAGTAGCAAGTAATTGCTGCTCATATGCTAAGAAAAGATTGTAACCTCTACCATCCAAATGGTAAATATGATAGACAGCCTTTTCTTCTTTGAAGTTTTTTGCAAGGACCATGAGATTTGAACCTTTATTCTCCAGTGAATACATTAGAATGTCCAATAACATCCAAGAATCTCTACAAAATTCCCCACCTGACAGGAGATAGATTACAGACAAGTTAGTAAGTAAAACAAAATTAAGAGAGAAAAGAAAGTGTTAAAGTAAAGGGAAATCACACCTGCAGGTATGTAACTGATTCCAATTCCAGCATGATCATATTCCAGAGATTTGAGTAAATCATACATGTAATGATCGCCAACTGCATACAACTGTATTGACACGGTACCACTAAAACCCTTATTCTCTATAGCTGATTTTACATCCTTATAAAAGGTATTTGGATCCGGACATTCCGGAATTGGGTAATCACTTATGTCCCAGAAGACACCTACGTTGGCCGCTGCAATGTTTCAAAAAACAATCAGATAGTGAATAGAATTGACTACATCCATGCTAATTTTACTATAACCGCTCTATCTAATCAAAACAACATCTTTTACTGTCACAGATCCATGCTAATTTTACTATGACAGATCGACCACTAGATCTAATCAATATACAGACAAAAAAGATATAGAGATACATCTTTTTACCATGATCAGATCTAATCGATACAAGACATAAAGACATAGATTTACCTGCGTATTTTTCGGAATACCAAGCGGGTGTCATCTTCATCGACTTGGACATTGTTCTGACGGAGACAGAGAGGAACAGCACCGAAACAATAAATAAAGAGAGGGAGTGATCTGTTTACTAGGTTAGATATGTATGCGTCGCCAGAAAGTTGATCTTATTAGAGTTATCAAATTGCCCTAGTTGTGCGGTCGTAAATTAAAACTTAACTATTTCATCTTATTAGTAGTTTTCTTACCCCATGCTAAGCAATAAATAAATTAAAATTTATAAACACTATTCCCTTTATTCCAAATAATGTATATTTTACATTTTCACACAAATTAAGAAAAAGTTAACATTTAACAATCAATGCATTAAGTTTTTAAAATATAACAATTTTCCATAAATTTTAACCAATAACAATTCAATAAATCTAAAATTATTAATTAGTCTTTTTTTGGAAATTGACAATTCATTATTAAAAATACGTAGAAAAATTAAGACATTATTTAATTAGAAACAAGTGAAATGTGTTAAAACATACATTATTTAGAAACATGAGGAGTATTATTTTATAAAAAAATATATTTTTAATTTTATATTGGTGTTTCTCCTTTTTAAAGCAATGAGTTGAAATAACAGTGTTATAAGAAAAAAAAGAATTTATTTTATTTTCCTTTATCGACAAAGGTTTATTTGTGAAATAACTAAGAAAAAGAAGAAAATTAATTTTGTAAAGATAAATAGGATTTTGGCTACTTTGTGAATCATAGGAAGATAAAAGAGGAGAGAGAGAGTGTGTGATTTTGGCTAGTTTGTGAATTATAGTTATTTTTGTTGGTTATCTCACATAATTTCCTTATCGACAAAGCAGCGCTATCTTTTGTGTTGTATAAATATACAAGCCATATGATGTTATATATTCATGTTGTAATCAATCGTACAAATAAGTGACATGTAACCATGAGAATACTGGTTTTGACCATACATTCAGGAGGAAAACACAAAAAATAAAGAGAGGGACTAATCTGTTTACTACGTTAGATATGTATGCGTCACCAGAAAGTTGATCTTATTAGAGTTATCAAATTGCCCTAGTTGTGCGGCCGTAAACTAGGGTACTGTTTTTATAACTTAACTATTTCATCTTACTTGTAGTTTTCTTACCCTATGCTAAGCAATAAATAAATTAAAATTTATAAACACTATTCCCTTTTTTTCTAAATAATGTATATTTTAATATTTTCACACAAATTAAGAAAAAGTTAATACTTAACAATCAATGCATTAAGTTTTTAAAATATAACAATTTTCCATAAATTTTAACCAATAGCAATTCAATAAATCTAAAATTGTCAAATAATATTTTTTGAAAATTGACAATTCATTATTAAAAATACATAGAAAATTTAAAACATTAAAACATTGTTCAACTAAAAGCAAGTGAAATATGTTAAAACATACATTATTTAGAAACATAGGGAGTATTATTTTATAAAAAATATATTTTTAATTTTATATTGGTGTTTCTCTTTTTTAAAGCAATGAGTTGAAATAACAAACAAAAAAGTGTTACAAGAGAAAAAAAAATTTATTTTATTTTCTTTTATCAACAAAGGTTTATTTGTGAAATAACTAAGAAAAAAAAGGAAATTAATTTTGTAAAGATAGATAGGAAGATAAAAGAGGAGAGAGAGTGTGTGATTTTGGCTACTTTGTGACTTATAGTTATTTTTGTTGGTTATCTCACATAATTTCCCTATCGACAAAGCAGCGCTATCTTTTGTGTTGTATAAATATACAAGCTATATGATGTTATATATTCATGTTGTAATCAATCGTACAAATAAGTGACATGTAACCATGAGAATACTGGTTTTGACCATACATTCGGGAGGAAAACACAAATATTTAATGAGTAAAAAAAAGAAAAAATTGGAAAAATAGGATACTCTCATCTTGAATTTATCCTTTTAAGACTTTTGGAAGATTATTTAGAAAAATAGGATTCACATTATTTTTAATACCATAATACCCCTCTATTAACCAATTAAAAATTATAAATAATATATTTTCGTAATTCATTTAATATTAAAAAGGAAAAAGATAAAAACACATTTTTATCTTAATTGGAATTGTTGCTTCTTAATAAATAATAAATTTTCGTAATTCATTTAATATTAAAAAAAAAGATAAAAACATGTTTTACTTTCTTCTCTTATTATCTAATAACCAAAGTAAAAAGCAACAATTCTCATTTTTTTTAACTTTTGCATTTGTGCTACACTTTTTATAACTTTATGTTTAAGTAAATGATCCACAAAAACAGAGATATATGTGTTGTGTTTAGAGAATATGTTGTTAATAGAGAGAGGAGATGATTATGTTGATGAAGAAGATAGAGAGACAAAAAAACAAAGAAAGAAAGATTGTGGGAGGAGAAAAACGTGGAAGAAAATATACTATGAGAGATTTATGGTAGATTTAGTGTAGATTTAGGAAAGATATTAACCGAAATATGGAAGTTTCCATAATTTTTGTGATTTTGTTATAATATGTATCATACGTTGTGCAGAACACTGTAAAGTGAGTAGAAAGTTTATTCTTTCGTAGGCGGGACGTAAGTAAAAGGCATAACAAGTTATGACACATAAACAAGAAAAGGTAAATCGTAGAGTTGTGGTTATAAGTTGTAATCAAAGCTCGAGGTAGACTAACAACATCTTGCTATAATATAACCTAACGAATTCTAGCTAAGATAGAATATACAAGAAAGTTTTGTTTGTTTTATATACCTAGGATAGATCGATGTATAACACTTAGTATCCGATTTATAGGCTAAGCAGATAGCGAGAATGCGTATTATATCCCTAGGTAGGACATCAAATAAAATATGTTTCCACTATTTTTAAAAAATAATTTTAAACATATAAATCATTATACTTAAGTTTCCAATAGTTATCATATTTTTTTTATATTTTAAAAATTTATTTTACTATTTTTCCATTACACAAAGGTAAAAACTGTCCAAAAATGTCCAAAATATCAAAAGTCCTAAATGGACAAACAAAAGTTGAGAGTGTCCCATTTTTTCAATTCTCCCTAATAAAAAGTTGTTAAAAAAAAACTTTTTTGGACGAAGAGCATGATCAACGCATGTGCTTCAAATGGTGTTTACCCAATTTTTTTTTTAAAAAGAAAGCATTGGGCCCCACATAAAAAATAAGAGTCGACGCTGCAAATGCCAAAATAGAAACCGTTGTTGTCGTAGTTCTTCAAATGTTTGCGGGTTCCACTGACATGTGGCGGCCTGCGATAGGTTATTTTTATTTTTTTAATCAGAAGAAAAAAAAATAATCACCCCATGGGTTAATGGTGTTCTAAGCATGAAAATGTGGTTGATGCGACTTTCTTGGTTTATCTTTAAAGCCACCAAACACTCGAGAATGGTCAGAGTGCATTCATATTTAATTGCATAGATTTATATGGTTTGGGAAACTTTAAGCAAACCTAAACACAAGTCAGGATGAGAAAAAATGGAAGATGAGTCAAAGCGAATTATGCCACAACTGCAGTAGGCCATTCAAAAAAATTCTAAAAAGGCTTTGATCCAATTAAATATAAAAGTAAAAAAAACCCAACTTAGAAAATTCTCAACCTATTAGTATCAGAGTAAGTCACAATAATCTGTTAATTAAGAAATTTACTATCTAGTAAGAAAAAACAGATGGCAAAACCAAACCCAAGATTAGGGTTTTAATTAATCTTGGAGAAGAAGAAGAGTAGACAGATTCGTCTACCGGAATGTTGATGCAAAAGCCAAGTTCTTAAGGTTAAATGATAAAAAGATATGCACTTATTTTTACTTGTAGCCACTAACCATAACACAATCTTGATGGGAAACCATAGTTGGAAAGAATGCCACAATACAAGTACTCTCAAATATATAAATAAACTCTCAGTTCACAATCTGATGTTTTCTTGTCAGAGAAGCAACCTGAATCTGAAATCATGTGCGACCCAATCAATGGTGAATCTTCCATGCTTCTTGTTCACACACTGCTGGATTTTATTTCTTGCATCACAAGGCAGATGGTTCAGGATCATGTCGTGGATGCCGACGTGGCAAAGTTCAGTGTCCTTGGCATATAACTCAACCAGCTTCGGCAGAAGAATCTTGTTGTCTTTGGATATTCCTACGTTTGATCTTACATACTCTTCTTTACCACATTCTAGTTCCATCATCACGTTCTTAGGCGTATAAGTACGAACCTATAAGAACCATGTGTTGCTTTTAAACATATATAATCCTTTCACTTGTAACACAAGGAACATGTTTGAGTTGCTTACTGATGGATCTGATAAGTTCCCAGAGTAAAGCGCGAAATGAAGAAGAGGCTCAGGGTGAGTTATAGCATAATCTTTACCCAAGTCTCCAGCTTTTCCCTTTGGTTTAGAAGCAAACAAGAACCTAAATACCTGCTAATAAGCAAATCATTTAAACTCTCAAATGAGAACTTGTTAAACGTTGAAAACTCTGAGCCAACTATAAACAAAAACTTACTTGTCCTGGACGAGAGACTCGGCAACGAAGAATCGAAGTCTGTATTGTGTCTAAGTTCAAGCTTCGTCCTCCAATGTTATACGCTGCCTATATTATTCACAGAAGAATCAGCCATTGTATTATTACTCGACCATGACTTGTGACTCAAGTAAGATAATCCTACTACCTTGAGCAACCCAGATACTCTTTTCATACTGTTTTTAGGGTTCCCATAGACAAGAACTGACTGCAAAAAAGACAAAACATAAACCCAAGAAAACAAGTTAATGTCTTATTACAGAGATTTGTCAAGTTAAATATTTTAGTTTCAAAAAGCGTTACATGCATAACCAAAGAGTTGTGTATGTTAATCCAGAAAGCTAGCTTCTCTTCATGATTCAACTTCCTTGGATTCACTCCTTCTAACTTATTAACAAGCGACCTAAACATTTTACATTGAAGAATAATGATAAATAAATAACATACTCTCACTAATATAAACCAAGAGAAGTTGTTCTTGAAAGAGCCTGATGTTAAAAAAAGAACCTGAAATGCTTTAAAGAAGGTTCAACTTTATTTAACTTCTCAGAGTCTCTACATATAGTTTTCACCATTAGTAACTTGTCGTAAGGTCGGCTAGTGAACTTCATCTTCCCTTTTGGGCTACTCGATTCTCGATCATCACCGAGTGATTCTTGATCCGCAAGTTGACGAAATACGTCTGAGATACACTTGATCATCTCTTCAGACAAAGTGTTTGGTGATTTGGTAACATTTTGAGAAACATATGTCCCAACCATCGCATCAATATCAGCTTGCTGTAACCAAAAAAAAATGCATATCACTATTGATAAAGACAATTAAATCAAGTTGTTTTTACCTCAAGCATTGAGAAAGGAAGAGAGTGGTGGTATGATGAGTCCATTGCTTGGGGAGACATTCTAAAGGAATAGCCTGAACAATGAGACAAGGATGAGTGGCTACGGAATATTCCAGAGTCTTCTAGAACTTTCTGCGGGCTGCAGACCGGGGAATCAATGAGATTAGTAGACACAAGAAGATCCTCTGATATCTCTTTCTCCTCTGGTTGTAAGTTGCTTGTAACTCTGTTGTTGAAGAACCTTCGGTATAACAAAAGAAGATATCTTTCTAAGTACATCACTTGCAGCTCCAAGCCTGTGATTTCACTCACCAGTTTCTTTGCTTCCTAG
Organism: Moricandia moricandioides; assembly: GCA_905132885.1. Lineage (NCBI taxonomy): Eukaryota > Viridiplantae > Streptophyta > Magnoliopsida > Brassicales > Brassicaceae > Moricandia > Moricandia moricandioides. The sequence goes on from CAJHQQ010000355.1 coordinate 18,846, forward strand.
ATCAAGAAACCGTTATAAAACACTTCAATTACTTACTTGTGACACAAGGTAGTCAAAGCTTAAGTTGTTTTGTACAACCTTGGGGATAGAAGGATCTTTGTTTCTACAATCTTCCAAGAACAGTTTGCGTCTAAGAACTGTCTCCAACTCACGCCGTACTAAAACTTCATCTTCTGGAAACAGAAAATCAATCTGCAGAATAAAGAGTTTTGAAGATTTAATATCCCCTTTGAATTATTTTAAAGAACCTAAGAAAATCTTTAGAGAAAACTTTCTTCAAACCTCATCACATGACACTCTCTGGGGGTGTAGTGTTCTGCATTTTACAAGAGATTTGAGCTGCTCTATCTCTCTCTGCAACGTTTGATCCTAAAGAATCAAAACTTATATTGGTTTGATGAACATATGATAAATAAAATAAAAGTTTAAGAAAGCATGTAATACAAAGTTTGCCATCCCCACCATATGAAATCTATCGATGTTGTGAATGGCTTCACTTGATTTGTTGTTCTTGAGAGATTTTTTGAGGACTGGATCACTGGAATAATGATGGATAAAACTGTTAAGTCACAACTGCTAAACTAAATATAAAGTAATGAAGAAAGAAGAGACAAAACCTTCTGGAACGTTTGTGATTCGAAGTTGGTGTCGTCATGAGTGCTCTGAAGAGTTTCTTGGGTGAACAACTTGAAAGCCCCCCGTCCAATAAGAGTTTTTATGATGTTAAAAATCAGAAGTTAAAACTACTCAAGAGCTGATTCACTTAAACAATGTATTAGTGAGATATATAAAACAATGAGAGTGTGACAAAAAGTTACAAGGAAAAGTCAAAAACAGATGAAAATTACAGTGAATAGACATTATACCACATCTGGAATTAGACTACTACCTAGAAATATACAAAAAATATCTTTTTAGAAAATGCTTTTTATAGAAAAATTATTTTATGTTCTAGAAAATGTAAAAAAACACTAAATTGTTTGATATTAGAATTTTTTTTTTTTTGGGTGTAAATACTAGTATTATTTTTTAATCTCTTCTTTCACCTAACTTATTTGGGTTACAGTAAATGCATATATAATCATTCAGATAGTTTTATTTTATCAAAAAAAAAAAAAATCATTCACATAGTTTTATTTTTGGTTATACTTCGCTTCATATCTTTTTGGAGGTTTAATTTTTCACAGAATGGCTTATGCTTGGATAAAAGTACATTTTATTTTCTTGTCGTCCACATATTTATGTTAAACTCGAGTATTTTTGTGAATAATAAGTTTAACTGTTTTAATATCTATCGCGTGGTCAAAGTTCCATCTGAATATAACTCGTTGTCGGACATAACCATTTGTATAATCATTATAGAAATAATTTGGCTATCTATCTATTTCATGATTCATAATTTCATATTTGACCAGTCCGATCTTGGAAAGAAACATGCCTTTGATTGAAACACTATTATTATTAAAATAAAGTATCTTAAAATAAAACAAAATGTCTCTCTTTTTGGGTAATTGCATCAAAAGAAACAAACAATATGTAATTATTGGTTTGACATCGGGTCTGATGTTTTGTAAAAAGTTACCTTTTTCATGCAAACAAAAATCACCAAGGACCACTTACAAATTGGAGATTTCCTGTTTTTTTTTGTGTGTAGTTGTAATGATAATTCATATTTATGATCATATATTGGTTCTCAGATGATAATCAAGACGGGTTGTGGAACAAAACCCACAAAATAGGAGCTTTATACACTAAGTTGTAATATAAGAACTAAATGATATCAAGAGTTAGAACATGATTAACTCCGGTCTCTTAGTTGAGTTTTTAACTCATGATTTGACTCTCTTTTTTAACATTTTTTGGCTAAGAAAAGTTAAAAAGCATTTCTTAGCCGAACTTACGAATCTTAGTTAAAGGACTCTGGTTAATCATGACCTTAGTATAGTATTTATATCATAATTTACTTTATGATTTGAGCGGTTAAGTATAGAACCGGGCCTGATCAGGATCATCAGATTTTATTACACAAGATTCTAAATTATTTGGAGCATGATTGTATGCTTGTGCTAGTTTTATTTTCATGATACATTACCTGATTTCTAAGTTAATTTTCTTTTATATGGACATAACAATAAACTTAGATAAACTCGTAGTATTTTTAGTGGGAGAGCTACTCTACATTTGCAAAAATCTATTGAAGATTCTCTTGAAATTTTGGTTCCACGTCGTGTATATGGTTGGCCATATATACTAGTCAAGTGGAACCTTTCTAAGCTCCACTAAAGATTCAAAATTTTGTAAAATTATTTCACGAATATAAAAGAAAACTTCTTTTGACAAAGCATTATCCGCAAGAGTTACTAATGGTAAATGACAAAAAGGTTACTTTGGTGGGGGTGTCTTTTGAATAAAGAGATCGTGCATGGAGTGGCAAGCACTTGATTGAAATGGTAAAGGAAAGCCTTAAAAGCGATGAAAGGTGAGAAAGCTGTCAAAACCTTTTGCTATTGACAAATCTACTATTAGAGATCCATATTTTCTAAAATAAATGTGTTATTTAATGTTGTAAGTTTTGTAACAGACTAGTCCTCGATAGCCAATGACACAACACAAGTTTTGGCGCGATATCATTGATGACATTATATTATAAAAAATAACATATTTGCAAAATATTGCTATAGAGTTGGTTTTATGTGGAATTATTCGATGTGGCAAAACGTAAATTCAAGTATATTATATAAGTATAACAAAACAAAACTTTTGTGAATATAAAAAAAAAAAGAGATAAAGAGAATCCAAGAGAGAGCTCAGGAAATAGAAGATTCATAGTTTGGGATTGTGTTCTTCGTTTGTGGTTTCCCATGTTTATGTTCCGTAGTTTTCTCTCCGAGACGTAAGGCGACAACTCGTTCTTGTCTTCTGAGTTCTTGTCTCGATTGCCACATTTTCAACACAAACTAACTCCCATGTATCGACTCTTCTTACCATGCACCCATTAATCTAGTATTACTATATATTTTCAGGCCAGTGTTTTATAGTTGGTCGTGTGTGTAACGTATGAAAAGTTGTCCAAACAAGTCAGTTTGATGCCTAAAATTTTTATATAAACTTTAGCAGATATGATTCATGAGTTTTAGCCCATGGCTATGCACACAGTAACTTAGTACTTCTATGCATCGTTATAATTGGTAAAAATATTTCTCTTATGGAGTATACATAACACTCATCAGTTTTTTTTTCTTATCTTTTATATTAAGTTTTTTATATATACATTTTTATGATAACATTTAGGGTTATATAATGAAGTTGAGTATATAAGACAGTTCCAAAGTTTATTAAAGCCTATATAGTGTTCATAAATCTGTATTATATATTTGAGAGAGAAGCGAATGGGTTATCAAACATGAGTATTTGAACAAGAGAATAACGAAGAACTCAGAAGCCAGTTATGATTGTTGTATCACTCTTCAAATAGGCTCACTGATTAATTCACACCTGCAAAACTGAATTACCCCATCTCTCTCTCATTTAAAAAAATAATAATAATCTCAAGTTAAGAAGAAGAAGCACCAGTGTTAGATCTGATTTGGTCGGATGAGTTTAACAAAGATCTAGTTCGATTTGTGGGTTTGCTACGAAGACGTTTTGTGACTTGAAAACTGATTTGTTCTTTTTATTAATGCTTAACGAAGGATTTCTTTGAGTTTACAATATTCCTTTCTTTAGATCCAGCGGAGACCCCCCTTTATTGTGCCCTCTCCTCTATTTTATAACTCCTCTTGAGTCTTGTTCGCCCTAGCTTGTGGTTCATTTCCTGATGGGCCGGGATTTTTCGTGAGCCGACCAACAGCTCGACGCGGGCTATAACGGACTCGGCTTAGATAGCTCGCGACGCCGAGCTCACATCATGCTACAGGTGTTTGGTCCGTACGACCAACTCTCTATCGGCTTAGGGCCAAGCCGTCGTCCCTTCTCCGCTATCGGCTTACACGCCTTTCATGATGCTCTAGCTTCTTGGGCTGACTTTTTACTCGATGGGCCTTGAGGAGGGATGTAATCCATCTTCAACAACCAAAGTTTAATTAAGGCCAAATGGTTTCATAAATAACTAATGATTGATGACCAGAGATAGAAGTGGGGATGTTTGAGGCTTCATGTCCAAACATTTGAGTCAAGCTCAGCTCACATAGGAAGAAGTAATAACAATTATGCACACTTAGACCCATAATGCTTCACTTTATTTTCTCTTTATATCACATTGTTTAAATTTTCCGCATTGAGTACTTTCTACGAGATCGGTGGCATAAACCGTAATTACCGACCACATCCGACCCATTGCAAAACAAGTCGTAGTCCTTTTGACTGCTTGGTGACTTTTTTTTCTCGGCCATTAACTCTTCTTTCTGCACTGTTTATTGAGAAGCTTGGTTAGCTGTCTTCTTCTTTCTATCTCCTTCCCAGCAAACTTTCAGAATAAGTAAAACAAAAAATCTGATTGTTCATTTTACATATGCATTGTTTCTGATTCTTTTTGTAAGTTTGTAATGCTCTCTTTCCTGATTGTATTATTTTACTGAGATTTGAGCTTGAATCTTTGACTATTCTTTATTAGACAATGTATGTCAGTGTCTGAGAACAAAGCTTAGTCTTTCTTTAGTCAGATCCTTAGATTCTTAGTTTGATTTTTTAATACCATTTATCTCTCAACCTGTAGTGTTTAGTAATTAAATATGAGGCTTTCACATGATCACTTTAGGATTTCTCAGCTTCATCAAAAAAAAAAAAAAAGTAAATTCCAGACATTGTTTTCATTATTAGTTTATATATTCTGTTGATTAATAATATATTATAGGTTATGACAGGTTCCTAAGTCTTTGATCATATAACTGCAGGTGAAGTTAAGAACTCTTATGATGATGTTGTAACCATATGAGCCTCTGATGGTGATTATGGTAAATCTTACCATTTATTAAATCAAGAAGAGACACAACAGAGGAGGGTAAATAGATTATATTTAGGTGTTCACAAAAATGGAAAAGAAAGTTAGAAAGAGTGTAGGAAACACACCAAACTCTAACAAATTGTATTTGATAAGAGTGTTGAGAGGTGTAACATGTCTGATGGTGTTGGTTTCAACAGCTTCTATGATGTTGATTTTCTGGGGGTTCATATCAGGTGTCGTGTTGAGGCTTTTCAGCATACACTATAGCCGTAAGTTTGTTTCTTTCTTCTTTGGCTCATGGCTCACCTTGTGGCCTTTCCTCTTTGAGAAGATAAACAGAACCAAAGTTGTCTTCTCTGGGGATCAACTTCCTTGCGAGGAACGAGTTTTGCTCATTGCGAATCACAGAACAGAAGTTGATTGGATGTACTTCTGGGATCTTGCACTGCGTAAAGGCCAGATTGGTAACATGAAGTATGTGCTTAAAAGCAGTTTGATGAAGTTACCTCTGTTTGGTTGGGCGTTTCACCTCTTTGAGTTTATTCCCGTTGAGCGGAGATGGGAAGTCGATGAAGCAAACATGAGAAAGATTGTTTCCAGTTTTGATGATCCAAGAGATGCTTTATGGCTTGCTCTTTTCCCTGAGGGCACAAATTACACGTAAGTTAACCCTTCTTTGTAGTTTCACAAACCCTTTTGGTTTAAGCATTTCACCATGCAGAGAGGCTAAATGTGAAGGGAGCAAGAAGTTTGCAGCTGAACATGGCTTACCAATACCGAACAATGTCCTGCTTCCAAAGACAAAAGGTTTTGTCTCCTGCTTGCAAGAATTGAGTTGCTCACTTGATGCAGGTTTGTTTTATACTTTCTCCTATGCCTTTCCCTTTCCTCTTTGAACAAAGCAAACTCTTATGCAACTATCTACACTTGTATTTTATGATGTGACCATCGGTTATAAGACCCGTTGTCCTTCTTTCTTAGACAATGTCTATGGTATGGAACCATCAGAAGTTCACATCCACATCCGTCGAATCAACCAAAACCAAATCCCAAATCAAGAAAAGGAGATCAATGATTGGTTAATGAAGGCATTCCAGGTCAAAGACCAGCTGCTCAGTGACTTCTACTCCCATGGCCATTTCCCTAACGAAGGAACAGAAAAAGAGTTCAACACACTGAAGCACCTCATAAACTGCTTGGCAGTGATTGTCTTCACGGTCATCTGTATACGTCTCACCTTCTTCTCGTCGATGATCTGGTTCAAGATCTATGTCTCTTTGGTTTGTGCCTACTTGACCTCTGCTACACATTTCAATATTCGTTCTGTTCCACTTGTCGAGACTGCAAAAAAGGCATTCAAATTAGTAAACAGATAGACTTTCAATGTTTTGAGGTTAAGACTCAATCCAATCTGTACTTATGAAATGTGAGCTCAAGCTGCAATAAATGATGTACTCTTATCTTATTTGTCTTCATACATTCATCTACACATGTAAGCTCATAACTTGTAGATCTAACCACAGCAGTAACGTGCCTATCATCTCTATAGAAACCCTATGAAGCAGGTAGCCTACCCTTCCTAATCTAAGATTACTCAAAGCCATGGAGCCAAACACTAAGCTTGTCGTCATTATCTTGGTTCTTGCCTTGACACTCAGGGAAGCAACCGGACAGTTCTGCGGCATGTCTGCTGCTGGTCTGTACGCTTGAGAGCCCTATGTGCAGACTAAGAACCCATTGACCACCCCAGTTGATCCCAAGGGCCCTTGCTGTAATGCCCTGACTAACGCTGACATCCAGTGTCTCTGCAAGGAGAAAACCAAAAGGTTTATCTAAGGTAACTTGCTAAGACAGGTTTTCTTTTGGAAGGTTTCGCTTTGTGTTTTGTTTATCTTCATGATTCCATTGTTCTTGTACTGGTTTCGATGACTAACCATTTCTCGTCCACTTCCTTCACAAACTCTGTATTGTTATTCCAGTTGCAAGCATTTAGAAACGCTCCACTAATCATAACATTTCTTAAAACTTAATCAATAACTTCCATAAGTTCTATGGCGTTCTTTTCCTATCATGCATGTATAGTGAACAACTTTTCTAGAAATCAATTTAGCACAGCCATTACAAACTTCCTTAAAAAAACTCCCACATTTTGAGTACATGTGAATGAGAGAACGCACAACAAACTTAGTTGCATCATTCATTCCCTGTTTTCACCACAACAACGTGCAACTAGTCACATTGGATAACTTCACAGAGAGTTTAAGCATCAATCCAAATCTCACCCTCCTCTTTCATTTTCATCTCACCAAACATCTCAATGAACTTCATTCTCAAAACCTGAAAGCTACGTTATCAAATTTGGTTGAAGGCCGAGATCACTGTGTTCCACGAGTACACGTTTTCTCTCAGGCATTTCGTCGAACACATTCCGAGCTGCGTTCGAGGTGATGCTTTTTAGCAAAAAAATTTCAAGCTTCAGACAAATTCTTAGACCTCAGCAACGGAGTCCAGTCACCATAACGGAGGCAAAGAGGGAGTCTGCGGGCGGAAAGAGACCAAACTGTTCGGGCTCTGTAGTTGGGCTTAAAGATCCAGGCCCGTTAATAAATTGTTGAAATCATCATTTTCTTTTTTCTTAGTTTCCAAAATTTTACCCACAAGGAGTATATTTTCTTTATAAGATCAATTTATTTCATACGATACGAGTCGTGCTAATATATATCCACCTTTTATAATACATCCACATAAATTTACAATCATGCCAAAAGACATAGTGGTTGTTAGTTTGTGCTAATCTTCCAATGATTTGTAAGAAAATTGTGACCTCACGATCTTTTAATCACTTTCTGGATAGTAGATAACGATCAATCTTATTTGATAAACTCACCGCTATATCAATTATTTTTTAATGGTAAGTAGTGATCTATATATTCAATACTTGAAACTTAACGCTTGCTACTTGACTCGGTTACAAACGATATAGTATATAATATATGTGATCATCAAATTAGAAATGATCTGTAGCCACTTAGAATACAATCATTCGTTCACAATGATGGGCGTCGAGCAAACATGCATACAGGGCCCTGCATGCATGGATACACATGATTCATGTCGAATCTCACAAAAGAACTATGTATGTATGTATGTTTAATATAATAACTTTTAAATATGTTAGACAAAACCACAACCAACTTTAACTGGTCCACAAATCCACTCATCTCTAGTTCAGGACCTTTCCACGTACAGCACATGCCACATGCCTGCTATGTAATCATATTGATTTGAACTGAAAAAAAATTTCCATACATATTCACATTTCTTTTTCTTTTCTTTATTTTTATATATTCACATTTCACAAAAACAACTCGATGATTTTCATTTTCGAAAAATAGTTATAACCCTTAACTAGTTCCTTATATCGCCCAAAATGTTACTGATATCATATGTTAATATAGGTAAACCCTATTAAAGCATTTCTCACTATATTGCATTCCACTCAACCACTAAAATCATTTTATCGCTTATCAAACCCACCAACAAGAATGTACCAAACAAATTGTTGCAGAGACTATTAGAGGAACCAGAAAAAAAAGCGCTCTGGAAAAGAAAAGTCTCTGTGGTAATCTTAGACTGTTGAGTTTTAACTCAATATAAACCACAAAGAGTACCCTTTACGGTTTTGTGGTATGTTTGAAGTGATTGTAACATTTCTTTTGTTTTTGATTTAAGTCGTAGCCCAACGAATCCCCTATATGTTGTGATTGATTAGCGACGTGACACCATCTGCTTTATTCAACGTCAACAATTTATCCTTTGAATCGTGTCCATTTGGTCGAAATTTAGGTTAATAAGTGTATTATTATTATATATACTAAAGAAAATAGATAGTTTAAGAGCCTCTAGTTTCTTAAAATTCCCATAACCATAACGAAGCAAATAAATTACAAATTTGATAGATATATAGTGTATTTGCTAAAAAAAACATGTTATTAATATTGCAGGACCTCTCCTCTCCACTAGTTACATCAACCCATGATACTATAGTAGCAAAAACAATTAAAAATTCCTGTGAATTATATGTTATTACTTGCTTCCGGAGCATCTTAAGCTGTCAGGAAGTTGCATTCACGTATAGATACAGCTGTTGAATCCATATAGTTTACATCTATCTATAGATTTTGTCTTAATCTTTCAGTTTGAATTCCCTAGTAATTCATATAATTATACTAATCAATTACTAGTTTTTTTACTTTCCCAATAGTTTTTTACTTTCCCAATATACTCAGGATCCGCATGTCATAGAAATTTCCAATTCTCTTTTGATGTCTCATAATCCTAAGAATAAGAGATAAAAGTATATAACATATATTCAATAATAGACATATATGCTTCTGAAATAAAGAGGAAGGAGAAGTGTAAAAATTCAACAGCACGTGGTGGACTTTTGGTACAGCATAGAAGATTGTGTGGACTCTCTCCACATCTTGGCTTAAAGAATAAAGACTACTACTACCTGTAGAAGTGTGCACTCAAATTAAACATAAATCTCAATGATATCGTGATGAGCTCATTTTAATTTGTTCTTTTCTGGCAAAATGTTAATAATAGAGATAAAGACCAAAATAGACCAAAAAAAATTTTTGTCCCAAAAATAGCACTCAAAGAGAAAAATGACCAAAATAGACTTTATTAAAGAATGTAAATATATATTTATACATTTGGGTTAACTAATTTAAACTTAGGGTTTAGAGTTATGGGGTGGGGGGTTTGGAGTTGAGGTTTAAAATTTTTAAAAATTTAAGAATCTTAAAATTTTCAAAATTAAAAAGGTCTATTTTGGTCATTTTTTCTCTTAAAGTCTATTTTTGTGACAAAAACTTCAAAAAAGGCTATTTGAGAGATTTGCCCATGTTAATATCTGTTCTTATTTATTTTTTTCTGCTCATTTTAATTTATTATTTCATTATGAATCATATATACATACGTAACAGCACCGTTCAATGTATGATTCTTTTGTTGACAAAAATAAAATTGTTTTAAGACTACTCTGGTCTTAAACAAATAATTATTCTCTTATAGCGTCATGGTCCAACTGTCAATTTTCAAGTCAACGAATTTTGAGTACCGACACTTTCTTATAAAATAATTGTTTATGCTATGCATTAGATGATAAAATAAAATAGATGATGTCTTTTTTTTTTTTTGGTCAAAAATAAAATAGATGATGTCTATGTTTTGAATTAAGTGATACATTGTTGTTTGGCTTTGAAGTTTCTTTTAACAATAGCTGTTCTTAAAATAGTTCATATTTCTGAGTTTACGAAACATATGTGTGTTTAAGGGCATGATTAATGCATAGTTTTTAGGATATTTAAGAACTGGTTTTTAATTTTTTTTAATTAAAAGTTAAAAATATTTTTTAATATTCCACTAAAAACTCTACCACTAAAAATATTTTTTAATATTTTTTAATATTTTTAATATTAATTCTTAAAGTATTTAAGAATTGATTTTTAATTTTTTAATTAGAAATTAAGAAATAGTTTTTATATTTCTAGTTTTTTTTAATTAGAAATAGTTTTTTAAAAATAGTTTTTTAAAAATAGTTTTTTATATTTCGTTAAAAAACTTATTAATCATGCGAAATGCGAAAGTGGAGTCAAATCATATCATATGAGAGTCCAAAGATCCGAGCTGCCTAATGTTATGGTCACCTATGATGGCTGCCTTTTCGGCTAGAAATTGGCCCACTTCACCATTTACTGCTTCTTCAATTATTGGATTACTTTTCAAACATGATATGTTGAGGTAATATTGACTATTAATTAGTCCTTTGACAAAAACACACACACCAAAGTTAGGTAATATTGAAAATGTAAATCTTTTTATTGCTAAGTTTTTTTCTAAAGTATTTTTTTTTTTTTTGATAATCAAGGGTTCTCCACTTCGCGAATCATTCTCTGGGCCCGGTCAGGCAGCGGTCCACTTCACCCGGGAGGGCATTAACCTAGGCCGAAGCCCAGTACCAATAATAGTGACATGGAAGAGGAAGTTCGCCTCCGGCTGGCGTCGAATCTGGGAGCATGACAATTGGCCCCCAAGGCTCTAACCAGTAGAACTACCTCATCCCGTCTTCTAAAGTATTTCCATAGTGATATTATATGAATATTACCCATAACCTGAGACATAATTCATGCATCATAGTGAGAACTGAGAACCACGATCTTTTAAGGAGATAAATACTTTTGAGTGGTGAATTAAAGTAATAGTAGACATGATAGAAGAAAGCTTATGACAACATATAAAAAAAGCTAAGAAACTGATGTAATCAGAAGGAAATCAAAGGGAAAGGCTTTCTCATGTGAGGACGGAAACAATTTAGTAAGATATTAATTTTTTTATAAGATTAGGAGCTTTGTAAATATAAAATTTTTGAATTTTTGTAAGGATTTTAAACCAATGTTTCATTTGGTTATTATATTGAAGTTCATCCATGTTCTCATGTATATAGATGCATTTATTTATGGATTTCCTTGATCTTCTTAGATAAAGTATCTTAGGTAGTTTATAAATATAAGATTACCGCGCATAATGTGTGTCATATAGAGATACTCATAATGTTTAAGAACTAAGAATTTATATATTTTTCTGCCGGGCCTACTGGACCATATATTTTTTAATCCCATAAGGGACTAGCGTCCAATTACATATGGGTGGCAAATAGTAAAGCTAAACGGGCATAACCACAACCAAAACGCTCCTAAAAATCTAGAAATAGATTAAACGGATATTTGACATGTCAAGGTGACAAAATGGTTTTGATAATTACTAGACTAATATAGTCTACAAAATGAAGCAAGTTGTTTGACAATTCATAGTCTTCATAACAGCGACTGCTCTTCTCCAACGACCTCTCGACTGATGGTTTCTTGCAAGTATCCATAAATACCATATATGAATAGCATCTTACAACATTTTGCAGGAATCTTTTAGTATTATTGTTAGAGTGATAATTTACATCTTATCATCTTCAAGGATCAAGACATGTGGCCTTGGACTGTTGGGTGCTTTGAACCGGCTTCTCTAGTGAACCCTTAATACTTAAAATATACATTCAATAATAGTATAATACACACAATATTTTATTAGAAGACTACAAATTATTTCGTTAGATTAAACCTATTCATTTCAGACTTTCAGTTAAGAACAAAAAGACATTTATTTATCAGCCTTAATTTAGTTAGAATTAGGCTCATGCAAAAAAAAAAAACATGGAATCCTTTATCTAAATCTATCCAAACCAAACCGAAAAACATGAATATGTATGCTATCAAAGATATAAAATATCTGAATGGATCGTTTAGAGTGGTATAAAACATATTCAAATTTGAAGTGTTATCAGTCAAACCTAATAGTTCAAATAACCAAAAAAATCTGAAAACTCTGATCCAAAGATCAAATTAGTATTCAAACAAACATTTGATACCTAAATAAGTATTTCAAATATTTCATGTTTATTATTATATGATATGTAAAAGTTTAGTATTTAAAATTTAAATAGTTACCACAGATACTAATTTCATAATTATTTTGATATAACAAATAAAAATATTCAAACTCAAACTGAAATAACATGAGTCCAACATAAGTTTAGTTGCATAATGAATTTTGACATGAGTTATCAATTACATCTGAATTTGAAATATTATTAACCAAATTTGAGTCATATTAAAATAACATTTGAATGCAGGCTAAAAGCTGTAATCCTAAAAATCCCAAAAAACTTGTTCCGAATCTAAAAAGTAACCGAAAGCTCATGCCAAATTAAAATCCTCATATAATGCATACAGTATTGTTGTTCGATTTCTGTGTTATACGTAAAAACATGCACACGTACTTGAACAAGAGAATATGCGTTATTATTCGAACCTTTCTTTTAGGTTAAAATAAATTTATATGCGTAAATGAGAATATGCGTTATTATTCTTGGGTAAGCTCTGTCTCAACCTCAGAGCAAGGTACGTAGAAAAATATTATATCCAATGTTACTGATCCTAATCTGGTTTGTTGGTTAGAAAAATCCGACAAACCAACAATCCAAAAATCAGAATCTGTTTTTTGTTAGAAAAATTTACCAACAAATTGTTAGTTCGGCTTTCAAGGTTTGATTTCTGTTGGGACAGGATTAAGCAACCAGTTCTTTTCTCTAGTTTTCGGGATTAGTCAGCTCTTTATGATCCGGATTATAAAAAAAATATCCAATGTTAGTGATCTGAATCTGTAAAGTATGTAAACTCATCGTCCGTTGGTATATTTTATTTATTTATTTATTTAGATCAGTACGGTTAGAGCACCATTAACTTTAAAATACATTTGAATTTTTTTATCTTTTCTTCTCATTTAAAAAAAATAAAAAATTAAACACAAATTAACCGCAGATTGCCATTAAAATTCGCGAACAGTACAAAAAAACAAGTAAAAAATAGCTCTTATTTAAAATATTTAAAAACTAATTTTTGGTTTTTAGTGGATCCTATTCCTTAAGAACTCCACTAAAAACTCCATTAGTGATGCTCTTAGAGAGTGTAAAGGATTTCGAATTCAAATAAATAACATTATTTGAGCTGTGTAAGTGTATAATCTTCATATCAAGTCGACACCAAGAAGCAACAAGCTCACATAGGCAACAAGTAGCTATAGCCTTTACGAGATTACCTTTAAGCTCTCCCTTGTATTTTGACCATAGTCATTCTATTGGTAGAGTAAAATAAAAAAAAAGTTTCATATATAATTGTTTAATTATTTTTTTTTTAAATACATATAAAATGATTTTTTTGTTTCCGTTCCTCTAGTGATATTTTTGTTGTCTCTAAAAACATGCAAATTGTAAATGTTATACCATGCAAATTGGTTGAAAAATGCCCTACATTTTTAACACAATATCTTCAAATTTTATTAACTTGACAAGTGCCGAGTAAATCTCTCAAACATTTACTAAAATCTCTCAAATAAGTATTTTTTATTTATTTCCTTTCTTTCTTCTGCTATTTTTTCTTTTTATTATTTATTCATTTATATAAAAAAAATGGATACAAATAATCTTAAATGTATCTTTGGCAGTGTTCCCATTGCCTTGGACGGTTTTGCCCTCTCCACGAAACTCTGACTACACACGTCTATTTAAGATAGCTCTCATTACCACAACTTGTTGTTAGTATACTCAGTCCTCACATCTCTCTCTCTCTCTCTTTCTCCACTATCTCACTAAATGACAGGTTTAACGCCGGAAAACCAATCAGTCCCGTCGACGGCACCGGCAACAAAACATGTACCGGAGGTAGGTCCACCGGTCAAACCAAAGAGGAATAAGTATGCATTCGCGTGTGCAATCTTAGCTTCCATGACTTCTATCCTCCTTGGTTATGGTTAGTTTTCTCGTTAACCTCTTTTACGGGTCAATCTAAAAATCCACCGCTAATTATATAAGCACGCACATTCTTTTTAATATTAATTTGCAGACATAGGAGTGATGAGTGGAGCACTGATTTATATCAAGAGAGATTTCAACATCACTGATCTTCAAGTCGGTATCCTCGCCGGAATACTCAACATATTTTCACTTGTCGGTTCTTGTGCCGCCGGTAAAACCTCAGACTTGCTTGGTAGGCGTAACACAATCGTGTTGGCCGGAGCTATATTCTTCGCCGGAGCAATCCTCATGGGATTGGCCCCTAACTACGCTTTCCTCGTGTTCGGGAGGTTTGTCGCCGGAGTAGGAGTCGGTTATGCACTCATGATTGCACCTGTCTATACCGCCGAGGTTGCTCCGGCATCTTCTCGTGGCTTTCTCACCTCCTTCCCTGAGGTATATACTAACGCCTAACCAAGTTAATTAGATCAGTGTAGATTTATCTTCGTATTTTTTAAAGATAACTATTAAAAAATGATCTTATATTTACTCAATGTTTGCAAAATGACATAGTAGGCCATGTTCCATTGGAAAAAATATATACACAGCTTATTTATATTTGTGTAGAATTAAATCACATGATGTTATGTATTTTTGCAGTAGGCTGCCACTGCGAAAATGATTTGAAATATATGGCTGCAACTGGTTATTTTTAAAATTAATATATCATGAATAAAAGGAATGAATATTTGCAGACTAGCAAAAAATGGAATGATAATGAAAATAGAAATGGAATATTGACTTCTTCATTCATGAAAATTTATAATAAAGAACAAAGGAAATATTTTTTTTTTAAAAAAGATTCGTGTATTTTTTTTTTCATTCCAAAAATGAGATATATTTTTAAAACAACATGTATTATAAAACTGATAAATATTTTATGGATGGTATCAAATGATGCGTTCCAAAAGAAAAATTATCCCACATAATAGCATTTCAATAGCAACCTATGTTTGTTTTTACTTTATTTGTTTTTTTTATAAGAAACTATGTTTCTATGATAAGAAATCGTTGATGTTTTCATTCATGTCTTTATGCATGGCTGTTTAAGCGAGATGATGACGTGATATCGTGTACAGGTGTTCATCAACGCGGGGATAATGCTCGGCTATGTATCGAACCTCGCCTTCTCTAAGTTTCCTGAGAAGCTTGGCTGGAGATTCATGCTCGGCATCGGAGCCGTTCCTTCCGTTTTACTAGCGATCGGCGTTCTCGCCATGCCGGAATCGCCACGGTGGCTCGTTTTACAAGGCCGTCTCGGAGAAGCCAAACGCGTCCTCGACAAGGTCTCTGACTCTCCATCCGAAGCCACTCTTCGCCTCCAAGATATCAAAGAAGCCGCTGGAATCCCCGCCGATTGCCATGACGACGTCGTTCAGGTAAAAACAAAACACTCTCTATAGCAAACAAACTCTCGGTCTCAAGTTTTGTCTCTAAACTAATCATTAAGCCTTAGTCTGATGATACTAGTAATGACTTACTAAATATTTATTGGATATATCAAGATATGTATCTTGCTTACCAGCCACCGTTAAATTCTGATTACGAAATCTAGCTAAGTTTGTAAAGCCAGTTTTTTATATAAAACATATCGTAATAAATAAGGATTCGCTGATTAAAATGAGTTATATTTTTAATTTTAACTGAGATAAGTTTAAGTCTGCTGTATACATACAATTAGATTTAGTTCGTTAAGACACAACATGATACTACAACTCAATACCATAGTTATGCTCTAATTCTACACTAACTCGACACATTAGATCAAACTAGTTGGACTTTGGTCTTAAATTTGTCTTGGTTTCTCAATTTTTATTACATGGTTATCGTCAATCCAGTGGTTTTGTTGTAAACTCATGATAAACTGAATTTAACAATTTTGATTCACATTTATAGGTTTCGAGGAAGACCAGCCACGGCAGTGGAGTATGGAAAGAGCTTCTAATCCATCCAACTCCAGCCGTACGTCGCGTCATGATCGCCGCCATGGGAATCCATTTCTTCCAGCAAGCCACCGGGATCGACGCGGTGGTTCTCTTCTCACCACGAATCTTCAAAACGGCCGGACTCAAAACAGACCACCAGCAGCTTCTAGCGACCGTAGCAGTAGGAATAGTGAAAACATTATTCATACTAGTCGCCACTTTCCTCATCGACCGAGTCGGAAGACGTCCACTGCTTCTCACCAGCGTAGGAGGCATGATACTCTCTCTGGCCACGTTAGGAACGTCTCTAACGATCATAGACCATACGGAGAAGAAAGTGATGTGGGCTTTGGTGTTAAGCATCGCGACTGTGATGACTTACGTAGCTACGTTCTCGATAGGAGCTGGACCTATCACGTGGGTTTACACCTCGGAGATATTCCCGTTGAGGTTGAGGTCTCAGGGGTCGAGTATGGCCGTGGTGGTGAATAGAGTGACGAGCGGTGTGATCTCCATGACGTTTCTTTCGATGTCAAAAGCGATGACGACGGGAGGAGCGTTTTACTTGTTTGGAGGGATAGCGACGGTGGCTTGGGTGTTCTTC
Organism: Moricandia moricandioides; assembly: GCA_905132885.1. NCBI lineage: Eukaryota > Viridiplantae > Streptophyta > Magnoliopsida > Brassicales > Brassicaceae > Moricandia > Moricandia moricandioides. The sequence goes on from CAJHQQ010000355.1 coordinate 35,789, forward strand.
TACAATTTCTTGCCGGAGACGCAAGGGAGGATGCTTGAGGATATGGATGAGCTCTTTAGTGGTTTCAGGTGGAGAGACTCCAAGAGTAAGCCTAAGAACAACAATAACTCGAGTTCGGTTGAGATTGGACCAAACAAACTGTGAGCAGATTAATGTAAAGATCCAAAGATGCATAATAACTTATTAAACATTTCAAATCGTTTTGAAACACAAAAGGACAGGTTTACAGCATGTAATAAAATAACTTTAAGAGGTAATAACTGGTGGAAAAACATAAACAAGTGAGGTTTGGTCAAAAGCAAACAGGGTAGCTCCCACAAATGTGAAAGCTTTGACCACTGTGGAATGAGACACAACAACAGTTTGGAGCTATCCTTATTTATTTTCTAAGGATAGTAGCTATCAAGAAAGCTATTAAGGCCTTGATTAACTCGGTTCTCTTAATTTGGGGTTTTTAACGTAAAATTTGTTTTTTTTTTTTTTTTTTTACATTTTCTCGCTAAGAGACGTCTCTTATGGTTCTTATTTAAGAGACGATTCTTAGATTTTCTTAGTTAAAAGTTAAAATATAAGAAACATCTCTTAGAAAAACTAAGAACTTCATTTTAAGAAACTCAGGTTAATCATGCTCTTAACCACATGAAAATATTCTAGTGACTCAAGTCTCATTCCAAGTAATTTATATCCTCCTCATTTCTTCCAAACAAATGTAAAATAATTGCCTGACACTACCATATAACTAATTCAATATAGAAGCAGAACTCACCAACAATGTTAGCTTAATCATCATTACCTGTTTTTCATCAACGTATATACATTTAGAATGTCTCACTAAAATTCCAAAAAAAAAAAACAAAATTAACTGAAAAAAAAAACCTAAAAGCTAGAAGCTACGAATGCTATTGTTGAAAGACAAGAAATGTAATACCTTTGAAAACTGGATACGGTTGCTAAGCAAGAGTAGTAGCAGTTGAAGATGACTCATAAACTAAAACACAAGTTTCACAAGAAAAAAACGCTGATTTTTAACGGTGTTAAGCAGCACAGGTCTATCGCATCAAAACTATACAATAGAAAATAGTATCTTTTAGCATCCCGAGTAGATAACATTGGTGAAATCAGTCTTATCGATCATATAAACCAGAAAATAATCGACGTCAAAAGACAAAACACCTCCCATCATTACATATCTCTAGTGAAGCAGACAGTTAAAGAAAAGGAACCCTGGAGAGGAAGTGCGATATGACCACAACGAAGAGGGTCATAAGCTTTGTTTCCAACACAAGGAAGCAGATCAGGATCATCGAGATAACCAACTCTCTCTGCACCACTACGAAACACTCATAAGAACTAAACAACTTAAGAATCAACGTAGAGTGTTCTTCATGTACTTGCTTTCCTTCTTCAACAACAAAAGACCAAAATGAACTGAAACAATCTGTGTGCTTCAGTAAATTTGCACTGTTAGCTTGAAGAGCAAACCAGAGACTGGTTTGGACAGATAAAATTTGAAAACAATACGCTATTGGCCAAGATTATATGAAAATGCCCAAATATTTACTGAAAGCTATAACTGTATAATATACATGCAAGTCTAAAGTAGAATGTTACATATATTTGATTTCAGATATATAAACTCGGCTTTTCATCTATGCAATTTAAATAATTGTTTAAACGTATTGTAACATTTTTAAAAAAAAATAATCTACTTAATAGCTATATGGATTGATCGATGGATTTAGTTTTATATATGTGAAATTTTATTTAGCCATTCAATTAATTTCTAACATTTTCTTTTGTAAATATTTTTCATAATGTTCTCATATTTTGTAAAGTTGAATGCTATTATTCTTTCGGATCTAATTGTTTACGACAACCGCATTTATTTAAATTTCACTCACTTATATATATTGTGAATTCATTGATTTCAGTATTGTAATATGTAACCAAAGAAAATGCAAAATATAGCCCATAGTTATTTACGGTTTGTAGTATAATGATTATGTTAGTGTTTTCCCATATATAGCTCATGTTTAAACCGAATAATGTGTGCATATATTAGGTAACAAAATAAAAACTAGATGATAATATGTATGAATGAATTAAAGATTAAAAAACCATTGTTAAATCAATGATTTAAATAAAAATCATTATAAAGATAGATAACCGAAACAAAAAAGGATAATTATGATGATTACTACAAAAATATAAAAATGCTAGAATTTTTTTATGTACAATTATTGTCCAGCAATATCAAATACTATATGATGATAATTAGGGACCAATCAATTATTTTGACCTTGTTGTCTTGGTTGTTGATTCTCAAAAATTTTGGATGGACTTGAAGCATGTGATACTTGAAAGAGAATGCTTAAATTTAAAGTCATTCACATGGTTGGTTATCCTATTAGTGGAGGATATACAATTAATTTGGATGGTTACATCTCACTTAAACATCCACGAGAAATCTATCATCTCAAATTTTTGAAGAAAGGAGAAGTCACATATTCGAAGATGAAGGCGTACCTCTTGTTTACTCAGATTCTGGTGATATGGCTCAACCAGATTATTTTATATTTGTTGGATTTGTGTTCCTTGATTCTTACCATAGCGTCAAGAACTCGCATGTATTGAAAGATGAGATAAACATTGACTACACATCATTTTCTAAGGAATTGATCTAGAAAATCAATTGTGTTGAAGTTTACACAGTGAAGCAAGTTTCTGAGGTGATTTAGAAGTGCAAGATGGATTATGTGAGGTTTGATTTTCAAACTACAAAAATTGTAATCATCAACATAGACTATTGCAAGGATGTGAATGTTTTCATTCGGTGACGTCATGGTGTTTTGAAGTCTTCTTTTGGAGACATTGAAGAATGATGTTGTTTTCTATGAAGACATTCAAGACTTTGAAGAATCTGATATTTTTATGATCTGTTTGACTACATTAGTTGATGATATGATGTTTTATGACTAGTTTTGTGTAACATTTTTCTATATTATATAATTAATGTCTTATATGATGATAAATAGAAGATAATAATACAAATAAATAAGTTAATCATCTAAATTGGTATAAAAAGACTTTGTGTTGGTTGTTTTATTCAAATCCTAATGATGCATAGTTTGTTTCAGTCATGATAATATTTACTGTTTGTTTTCAATAAGTTTGTATAGAGAGATAGAAAATCAAAATTATAACAACCAACAAAATTGGTTGTGTGAGGAAGACGACAAAAATATTGAGGAAGACAATTCAAATTTCAAAAACTTTCAAACGTTTATAAAAAGCGAAATAAATATTATTGTTAACAAAATAGAAAATATTGCGCTTAGAAAAAAAAATATTTAGATAAACTAGCATGTTCCACAAATGTGTAACCAACAGACTTGAATATCATTATATATCAATCATTTAGCATTTATCATAAATACAAAATCTAAAATAAATATATCACAAACATATTATATTTCTTAAGCCGATGTCTGAGCGTTATAACTAAATATTTCTTGCAAGTGCATCAATCATATCAAAACCTATCCAATCCATAATCAACATATCACAATTATATCGAAATAGTATATTTAACCAGTCTACAACCGACATAACTGATCTAATCCATTAAGCCGGCTCACGATTGAGTCATGCCTTAGCAATCCAACATAAATGAAACATTTTCTAAATGTTATTATAGAATATTAGAGGAGGGTGAAAAAAAAAGTATGATTTTTTAATCAAACACAAATGTACTTTTGGAACATAGAGTTTGTTTTTGGCAAACTCTCTTATACGCATAAAAAAAGGTAAAAATTATGGTTAAATATCAAAATCAAGATATAGATTTACATATAATTGATGATGCTTCAGAAAGAACTTTTACTTAAAAATCATAGGTTTGATCAATTTCGTCGTACTCTCATAATCAACTTACATCGCTATGAGAATTACAATGTTATATACTCTTTCATTAAAATGTTGGATATGTGAAAGATTTTTGAATGTTTTAGACAAATCTAAAATCAAATTTCAAAAAAATTAAAATTATTAACACAATGTAGATAAACCAACTAACTTATTATTTGCAAAGTGATTTTTTGTTTCTGCATATAACGTTAGAATTTAAAGCGGTTAAAGTCTTTAATACTCTTAATAAATTATTATATAACATAAAAATTATATATTAACGGCATAAATATATGTATTATGTATAATATGTAAAACACGTCAATATGGTTGGGCATAAACATAGATAATAATAAGCTATATGTAGATAATTACATATATTTACTAAATTAGATAATTGTTAATAAATTCATAAAATCAAAATTAAGCAAAAAATAAAGCATATTTTTAAAATAAAAATATAATTCAAATATATAATGTGTTGTTACCAAAAATTATTTTGAATTATAAAATTTAAAATTAAAAAAAGGAAATAAAAATACATAATTAAATTTTAATCAAATATGAAATTGAATTTTGATTAATCAAGAATAAATTATTCAGATGATTTCAAATATTTATTTATTATATTATTTTATTAATAGTGAAGGAAATGTATAAATAGAATTTTAAAATATTTATAATACTTGAAACTTTCTAAAAATATAACATAATAACAAGCATATATTTAAAATATATAAATAATTTGAAGTTTAGTTTAAAATCTTAAGAGTATAAACAATAATTTATCATGATGGTCTTTGAATTAATTTAGCATAAAACAAAAGTTGAAAAAAATCTAAACAAGTATTTATTTTTATTTTCAAATTTTTTTTTATTTAAATATTTTTATTTCATATATATGTAGAAAATTATATAATCATCATTTACCTCTACCTCTTTATTGAAGGCATTGGTCATTGTGATCTTTGTGGACTAATTTCAAAACAAAACATGTTTTGCATGGTTTTGAAAACCAGATCAGACCAGTCGGTTGAACCGGTCTAACCATAACTTGCAGAAGAAACTAAGTCCAGTTCGGTTTAAAATTCGGATTTGAGAAAATCGGTAAAAATCTGATAAAACCGGTGATCCGGGTCAACTTTAAAACTTGGTTTCTAAAATTTAACATATAATTAGTATATTTTCAATTGTTATTAAAATTTAATATTTCATAATCAATGTTTGACTATTACTATTTAAATAATTTTCTATTTTATGTTTCTTAAGAAAGAATGTAAGCAAATATATGTTTGGTTTTCATATATTATTCTTCTTTTGACATATTCATAAAATTTGAGATTTTAGTTATAAAAATAAATAAATACAGTAATTTGAACAATAAGTAGTTTGGTTTTTATCAATTTTAATTTTACATAATATTCACTTGTTTATTGTATATACAATTAGATTTAAGCTTATTGTTCATTTTTCTAGTTAATAAAGAAAAAGAAACAGAATATATTATGTATAAAATTAATGTTTAAGTCTATATAATGTAAATATATTATATATATTTATTTATTTTAAATAGAAAACTCAATTCAACCGGTTGAATCGGTTTAACCAATAGCTATACCGAATCGATGTCTAGTCCAATTTTCAAAACATTGATGTTTTGGAACTATTGATGCCCTTTCTATGTTGGTATTATATTGTTTATCGTTTTTCATATTACTTGGAAGCATGCAAAAAGATGTTTGTAATATCCAGAGATGAAAAATAACGTTTTCTAACCATAATATATTTATTAAACAAAAATCGTTTTGAAGGGTTCTTTTACCCACAACAGAACAAATGTACAGCAGTGTGATATAATATCTTTAGAGAGAGAACTGGTGAAGAAAAGAAGTAATGGGAGGAGAGACAACTTTCCCATTGTTGAACTCAGAAGCATTCTTCTAGGAGAGATAATCAATCCCTTAGCATTCACACCCTGTCGACCTCTGTTGATTGCTTGTCCCGACATCGATTGTGTCTGGCAGGTATCTAGAGAACAAAAGAAAAGACCAAAACGTTGAGGCCAAACTCAAAAAGATGTATGGAGTCAGAAACTGTGTTGAAACTTACATCTCTTCCTCTTCTCCGCTCTTCAGAGCGTTCTTGGCGATGCATTCGAATGCTTCCTCCACATTGGTGCCTTCCTTAGCAGAGGTCTCAAAGTAGGGAATGTTTCCCTTTGAAGCACACCAAGCTTTAGCCTTTTTCTCTGAAACCTGTGTGATCAAGTGTTTGGTCGTCTCAGAGACAATCAAGAACAATGGAAAATTAAGTAAAGCACATCATACATACCACTCTGCTGTTTCCACCATCCACGTCAACCTTATTTCCAATAAGAACAAAAGGAAAATTCTCTGGATCCGATGGACTCGCCTGTAAAGGGGACAATTACACTTTGTGTTACTGCCTTTTCCTAATGTGAAATTTTGTTTACAGAGGGAGTGAGAAGAAGGTACCTGGATGAGAAACTCTTCTCTCCAGTTGTTGAGATTGTCAAATGATTTCATGGAGTTGACATCATATACAAGAACACAGCAATCAGCACCCCGGTAGAAAGCTACACCAAGGCTCTGAAACCTTTCTTGTCCAGCTGTATCCCAGATCTGTAATATAACCCACCAATTGAACAGAAACAAGTAAGCTTTGTTCAAGCAAAGAGGGTAGCTCCAAGGTTTGACCACAGTGGAATGATGCACAATACTTAATTATTTCCTAAAGGTGATAGTTATCAAGGAAAGCTATTAAGAACCACATGAAAATATTCTAGTGACTTAAGTATTATTCCAAGTAAGTTACATCACAGAGACTTCTTCCAAACAACTGTACACGGTTGCCTGACACAACCATCAAACTAAGTCAATATAGGTAGCAAACATGATTCACATTTCACCAACAAGGTAAGCCTGAATATTTCTAGCAGAAACTTATTAGTTAGCTAAGCCAATACCTTCTGCATCATTATGTAAGCACATGCAGGAGAAAAAAAGAATAAAGTAATTCACTGATAGAGACACTAGTAAGAACCTGTAAAGTGAAAAGCCGATCTTCAAACTGAACTTCCTTAGTCAAGAAGTCAGCTCCAATGGTGGCCTTGTACTGGTTGCTAAACTTTTTATTAACATATCTGAAGTTAATCGTTGTTAAAGCAAAAACAAAAGCGTATACTCACTTAACTCTACAAAGATCCAGCTAACTCATATAACGAGGACCAGACAATCTATTTTCCCCCAAATCAAGACAACAGCTACTTGTTAATCAATTCAAAACAAAAAGTAGGATACTGATTCATCAAAGACGTTTTCCCAACCCTGCAAAAAAATCACAAATAAGAGAATTCCAAAAATTAGTTTCACTCAAATAAGCATAACAACAGAACATCTAAAAACCAGTATGATCTTGATGGGGAGTCAAATAATGAGTAACTGATGAATCAAACAAAGAGAGCAATGAGATCAGTCAAACTAAGAGATCAATCCCCAAATCTAAAAACCACATGAAAGGTATCAAGATACATAAACCCAGACAAAAACTGAGACCAAATACAAACATAAAAAATACAAAAGAGAGTGTCTTTAGAGAAACCTAACCCGCTATCGCCGAGGATGATGACTTTGAGGAGGGTTCGTCTCCGTGAAGGCATCGAATTGAATCGGAAGTAAACGGATCTAACAGAGTGAGAGAGAGAGAAGAATCAACGATCTCTGTGTCTGGTATATTCTGAGAAAGAAGAAAGTGTTGTTCTCTCTGTGCCCAGACGTCCCCAGAAGAGTCTGACCTGTTCCTGATCTGTCTTGTTATTTTCTTAGGCGACTACTGTTTTGTCTTTATAAGAAATTATTCTGTTACTCTCAACTATTAATAGTTAATACAAGATAGTTCATCAAAAAGCTCTCGTAGCTCAGTTGGTTAGAGCACCCGTTTAGTAAGCGGGAGGTCTTGAGTTCGACTCTCAACGAGAGCATTATTCTATATTGTTTTGTTTTTTTGCCCCTTTTACCTTGTGTATTTTTTTAAACCAGTAATTGTTGTCTATTTATCTGTCTTCCTTCTTACACCAATCAATTTGTTTTTCTTTTTGATAAACACCATCGAGTTCTTGCCTGTAATTTTTTTTTTTTTGCAAATGTAGCAGAAGGTACACAATTTGCATGGCTGTATTAGTCCCCAAATATAGACCCTACAAAAATAAGACATTTGAAAATCTGAAAAGCAGTCTTAAAAATAGGATTTGGAACAGAACAAAGAGCTTTTGTGTGTTCTCTTTGTTCAAACCCTCTCTCTCTTTAAGAAAAATAAATCTTAAGGAGAGAGCTTCCGCAATAAATAAAAACACAAAGAAACATCCAAAAAGATATTATGGCGGAGGGGCAATCCCCGCAGAACTCACCTCCGTCACCTACACCTCCATCTCCTCCCTCCTCCAACAACAACACTTCACAGCAATCTCCTCCCTCTCCTCCTCCTTCCTCTTCACCACCAGCTACTCCTCCGCCCGATAATGCCTCCTCTCCTTCACCGCCTGATAATGCTTCCTCTCCTCCACCGCCTTCTTCAGACTCACAACAAGGCAACAACAACAATGGTGGAAACAACAACAGTAATGGTAATAACAATAATGGAGGCAACAATGGTAATAACAATAATGGAGGCAACAATGGTAATAACAACAACAACAACAATGGGAATAGCAACAACAACAACAATGGTGGAGGAAGCAACAATAATTCTCCTTCGCCTCCTTCTAGAAACTCCGACCATAACTCTCCTTCCCCACCGAGATCTCTGGCTCCGCCTAGATCAAGCGGTGGTGGTGGTGGTGGTGGTGGTGGTGGTGGCTCAAACTCGTCACGTAATAACGATGTTAACACGGGTGCTATCATAGCTATTGCGGCTAGTGCTGGTTTGTTGCTTCTTGTTATGATCTTGTTCTGCGTCTGTTGTTGCCGCAAGAAGAAAAAGAAGCATCAGATGCCGTACTACGCAAGCAATGGATATGCTACAGGCAAAGGTAATAACATAAATGGTCAACACCAAAGTCACAAACCTAACCTAGTTTCTGTTTTTTTGGAACCTTTCTTGTGCACCAAGATAACTCAATTAATAACCTAACTCAATAAAATATTCTTACCTTCAAACCACATTTCAAAGTTTCATAATCTCTTTGGCCATGCAGAGAATTTGATATAAGACAAATCTCATAAATAACATTATTTGTTTGTCATAAAATCACATTTAAAGAGAAGATTTTCTAAAATAGAATTTATAAGTCAATAAAACATTAAATTATCATACATCTTAAACCTAACCTTGATTCCACCCCCTAAATACAAAATTTTAAATTCTGATCTTTTAATAAAAATTTTTTTTAATATATGTATATATTAATAAATACTATTTTGGTGATTTTTCTCTACGTTACTTCAAACAAAAATTTGATTTAGTGCTACTTGTGGCATTTTCTGTAACATAAAATAAAATTCATTAATTTTATTTTCTTGTAATTCAAGAACAATGTTAAACAAAGTCTGTATTTGGTAGGTGGGGGTGATCAATACCAACAACAATACAATAACCAAAGTGGTCATGTAATGAATTTGTCTGGTCAATATGGATCAAACGGGAATAACAACTGGATGAATTCACCACCTCCACCACCACCTGGAAGCTGGCAACCATCTCAACCACCACAACCCGTCTCAGGCGGTTTCAACAGCAGCGAGATCTACTCAGGTCCACACGGTCCGGCTCTACCCCCACCTCACCCTTCAGTGGCTCTAGGTTTCAACCAGAGCACATTCACCTACGACGAGCTAGCTGCAGCAACTCAGGGCTTCTCTAAAGATAGACTGTTAGGGCAAGGTGGGTTCGGGTATGTTTTCAAGGGAATACTTCCTAATGGGAAAGAGATCGCTGTGAAGAGTCTCAAAGCAGGAAGTGGACAAGGAGAGCGAGAGTTTCAGGCTGAGGTCGAGATCATTAGTCGAGTTCACCATCGGTTTCTTGTGTCTCTTGTTGGCTATTGTATTGCAGGAGAACAGAGGATGTTGGTTTATGAGTTCTTACCTAATGACACACTTGAGTTTCATCTCCATGGTAAAAGTGGTACCATGCTTGATTGGCCTACAAGGCTCAAGATTGCTTTGGGATCAGCTAAAGGGCTTGCTTACTTGCATGAAGATTGTAAGTCAAAAAAAAAAAAAAAAAAATCTTTCTATGACCTATAGATATTTTCACTAGAGATATGATCAAACTGTATTTTCTTGAATCTATGTATTCAGGTCATCCTAGAATCATTCATCGAGACATTAAAGCTTCAAACATTCTTCTTGATGAATCCTTTGAAGCCAAGGTATGCATCATGATGCTTTCAGGTTCTTTGAGATGTCATTATTTATATATAACTGGACTTGGCTCAAATCTACAGGTTGCTGACTTCGGTTTAGCAAAGCTATCTCAGGACAACGTTACACATGTGTCCACTCGTATCATGGGAACATTCGGGTAATAAAAACATAGCTATTACAAGAACATGTTCTTGATAGCTAATCTCAACCCAAGAATCTGTTTCTCTAATCAAGAATCTACTATTCTTAAACAAATGGCAGGTACTTGGCTCCAGAGTATGCGTCAAGCGGGAAACTAACAGACAGGTCAGATGTTTTCTCCTTTGGAGTGATGCTTCTTGAGCTCATAACTGGACGCAGGCCTGTTGATCTCACTGGTGAAATGGAAGACAGCTTGGCTGATTGGGTCAGTAACATATATACAATCATCACAAACTGTTTCCTAACAATCTTGGTGGCCTAACAAATTGTGTTATTTTCTTACACAGGCAAGACCCTTGTGCTTAAACGCAGCACAGGACGGAGATTACAGTGAACTAGTTGATCCACGTCTCGAGAACCAATACGAGCCTTATGAGATGGCAAGAATGGTGGCTTGTGCTGTTGCAGCCATCAGACACTCAGCTAGACGCAGGCCTAAGATGAGCCAAGTAAGTTTTTAGGACACAAACATAATCATTAAATGGGTCGGATCCAAAAGCACATGTTCTGAGTTACTCTATGATTGTAACAGATTGTTCGTGCTCTGGAGGGAGATGCATCGCTAGATGATTTAAACGAAGGAGGGAAGCCTGGACAGAGCGCACTCTTCGGAAGGGGATCGAGCTCGGACTATGACTCGGGAAGTTACAGTGCGGATATGAAGAAGTTCAGGAAAGTGGCGTTGGATAGCCAGGAGTATGGTGCAAGCAGTGAGTATGGGAACACAAGCGAGTACGGGCTTGACCCATCTTCTTCCAGCAGCGAGGAGACTCGTAGAGGAGGAGCTAACAACAACAAAACAACTCCTAGCCGAGAGTTTTGATTTAGCTGTTAGATTCAAACAAAATCAACCTTGCTGTGTTTTTGTGTTTGTTTCCCTATTAAATCCTTATAACTCTTTTTTTATTATTTTTTTTTGTGTCAGATTCTGACCGTTGATGTATTTGTGTTTGTGTCTGAAGAAATATTCAAACATTTGATTGATTATTTATGCTAAATGTCTACTAATATTGAATTGTTAGTTCTATCTCTCTATCAACAATCTTTTCTAACTTCAGATAGGAACTGAACAACCCAGATTGAATCAAATCTTCAAAGTGTCCAACTTTTTTGTTATCCCTTTCGGTTAATCTTGAAAAGCTTCTCCCCGTTTCCTTGGGTGTACTGGTCAATCCCATCGTTGGAATTGGAGGAACTAAGAAGAGACAAAAAGTGCCCTTAAGAATGGATTTTGGGGATTGCGTGTGGGAACATGAAGGCCTGGTTCACATCCATCTCAACGGTCTTGTAAACATCTTATCTGATCAATGAACAGAGTTTGGTACTTTTAATAAAGAAGGCACAACAAATCTTCTAAGGATGGATGACTCGTAAGACTAAACAAGAACTCGCAAGGCTAGTGGTGGACACTCAAGAGTTCTCTGGTTGCTAATATATGAACAAATGCTAGTGGGTTGTTCCAACTTATGTCACTGCATCTGTCTTTTTAAACCAATACTAGATTTTGGTTCTGATGAGGAAAACTGAAATACAGACAAGAGTACAATAAGTAGAGCTAACCGAATAAGAGTTTGTTTCTCACACTTCTCCCACCTTATGTCCCACACTTAGGCAAGGTCGCTTCTTTAGCTTAAGCACAGAGAGAAGTATCTCACCAAAACAGATCCTTTGACTTCATATATCCTGACAAGGGTATAAAGATTTATCAGTCTCTCAAATCTATCAAGACAGGCATATAGATCCTTCGCACCCACTAGGCACTAACTAAACTAGGTTTTGTAATTGGCTATTAAGTCAAACTCAAGTCAAGATTTTTGCAATGGAAACTAAAAGCTATATAGATAAAATCATCACCTTCTTCTATCTGTGGATATTGAGCATAGCTTTAGCCTCCTTCTCCTGCTCAACCAAATCCTCACTAGCATACTCTCTCAACAACTCCATCTTCTTCTTCTGCAACACCATCTTCTCAATCTCCTTCTCATCAGGCAAAGGAACATGCACCACAAACTCCCTCTCCTTCTCCTCTTCCTTCTCCCTCTCCCTCCTCTCCTCCTCCACAACATCCTCCTCCTCCTCAAACAAAACCTCCTTCACAGCTCCAACACTCACAACCTCCGTAGCTCCCTTCCTCGCCTCCCTCCTAACCTCATCCAACCTCCGCCACTCCTCCACCTCCCTCTTCCTCATCACCCCTTCCGCATCCTTCTCCAAACCCTCCAAGATCCCATCTTCCTCATCTCTATAACCATAATAGCTAGCGTCTATCCTCTTATATATATCGTACCTCGTCCTCCGCTTCCTCAGCTCCGGCGGCTTCTCGAAAAGCTCTCTAACTCCAGGAAGCTTCTTCGCAGCACCAAAGTAACGATACCCAGGACCACGTCCGCTAGTGTTCGGGACATCAATAATGTTACCTTCGAGATCCGTCATCTTAGCTCCGTGTCTATTGTAATTAGGACCTCCCAGCTCAACGATCCGTCTCTCCCAGTGCCATCTCTCTCTTAGAAGCTTGTTGATCTCGTCGTTGAGGTCTCGGAGACGGTGCTCGCCTAATCCTTCGTTTTGAATCTCGGCGACTTTGCGGCTGATCTCTCGCATGATCTGCTGTCTCCATTTGTCTGCGTCGGCGAGATCTCGGCACTCGGAAGCCAGGTAAGGTCGACGCTGTACGGGCTTCTTCTTCTCGGATTCCTTCATGGTGACGAACCTGTTGAGCATCGACTGCGCTTTCTCTTCGTTACGAGCCATCTTCGACCTTCGGAGTTACGATTACGGATTGATAATCTTCAGAAGAACGAAGTATTGACAAGAGATCGACTCTTCTCTTGGCTTATTTTTTCGCTTAAACCCTAATTTGCACGAGTGTGAGAGGGAAGAGAGACGAGAAGAAAGGGGAAGTGATTGATTGGGGATAATCGAATTTGAAGCTGTAATATTTTCTCGATCCTACGGCCCAATTTACAAGCCCATATATACTACTTATAAGGCTCGTTTAGTGAAATAAATATGGACCCAAGGTGGACTTGGTTTAAGCATTGGTTATTTCTTCAACCACTTGACTTTTTAGTTTTTAACTTTTTATCAATTCTCAAAAAACCGCTAGCCAGTAACTACATGATTTATAAAGGATTAACAATGATGCAGATTGTTCAGGATCTAAGCGAAGTCCAGACATTAACGAATTATTGATTTATTATATATATATATGATATTTATATGAAATATTTTAATTTTTAATTAGAAATATAAAATTATTGTGATAAATTATCAAAATTAGATATGCAAAAATAAAAGAAATTAGACAAATTTATGAGTTTATACTAAAATTAGTGTTTAAATTAACATATTTAGCCTAATTTAGATCGATTTTAAATAGTTCAAAACGGTTTGAATCGTATAAATCAGATTTTAGAAAAATCGTTTTGGATATAACTAAACTGCCGCCTACGCGGAGGCCTAGATGCCGTCTAAACTGATTTTTAGAACCTTGGTTTTTATCAATTTGAAATTCCTGAAACCTTATTAAAATCTTCTCCGTCATGTAAAAATATTATCAAGGATGTAGTAATAAAGAGATCATTGTTCTGCTCATTCTTGCATTATTCAAAATATTTTTATTTCGACTCTTACGATTGGGAGGTGTAATGTCTTTTACCACCTCTATATGTTTGTCAAAATGATTTAGCTGAATCTACTATAATACACCTCTGTGGATCCTTAATTGTTGATAGAGGCAAATAATCCCCCATATATTAATTGAGGATCTTTAAAAAGGATGTAACCTCAAGTTTGTACTAATTAAAAAATAACCCAATCCTATGTGACACTTGTGTATGCCTTCCAAATCCTATTTCAAAGAATTCTAGAACACTTTATATAAAGTATAGTTTAAAAAATTATACTCTCTAGCAAAATAATATTTGTATGCTATAGTTGGTTGCATATTTTTATTGTTTCTCTGACTTTCTTTAAATAAAACCTACGGAATTTCCTAATGTGGTTAAAATATATATAGTAATTAATGATTTTAAATAATAAAGATTTGATAACAATATGTATTTTTTTATCATTTTTGTTTATTTCTTTATTATTAAAACAAATTACATAATTACATTAATCATATAATAAAAATCTAAATTATTTGTATATGTTGTATTTTGAATTTTTCAAAACAAGTGTAAATTACTAAAATTGTTAAAAATCTCACATTAATATTTATGATTAAAGTTTAAATTTTTTTTATATTAAGATACAATGAATATAAGATCATATGAAGAAATAATTTTATGTGAGACTAATATATAACGTTTGTCACATAGTTTCATAACTATATATCATAGCAACAATCGCTTTTAATTTTTTTGAAAAAATTAAAGTACATAAGAATCATTCCGAACCAAACCAAATCAGATCCGTAAAGATCTATAAAAATAATTAGATTTTACAGTATAAAAATATAATTTTTTAATAAATATTTTACATCCTAGTAAGAAGTTATAACAGTTGAATTGCTGCGGTTAGTGTGTGATATGTTATATCGTTGCATTTAGTGTAGTTATGAAATGGTGCATTCAAATCTGAACTTCCGCTTTGTGAGATATGTCACAATATATTCTTTTTTAATATATACGTGAAAGTGGAATTATCTTAGGCCTCAAACCATTGACTCTCGATTCCAAAATGAAGATGAACTTTTAAAGGTTGCATAGTACTAGTAGTAACACTATTAGAAGCCAAAATCAATAAAATCTCATCCCATACAATACTTATATTAACAAATAACAATGCCAAGTTTCTTCTTCCCAGTGTTGAAAGAAATTATAGAAAAATAAGGCTTCATCATTTCGATCACTCGAGTAACAAAAACAATGGACTATAACGCAAAACCAAAGCTGTTTCTTTCAAACGCAGACGTAAAGTAAAACCCATAGAGTTTGTTACACCACAAGTGCACAGAAACAAAATAAAGAAAGTAAATGAAACAAACAAATGGAGAAGCAAATAGGATTGGAAAAAAAAGAAACTTTGATCCCATTCATAAAACCCACAGCTTTTACTTGAGAGCTTAGAAGCATTTTCTGTGAACAATCCCTGGACCTGCCTCATCATACTCAGCCTTGGAGATCCACATCTATTCAAGAACCAACATATATAAATGATTATCAGTTTCTTTATTTATATTTGAAGACTCGGAGAAATTGAATAATCATATGTCAATATATACCTGCTGGAATGTGCTGAGGGAAGCAAGAATGGAACCACCGATCCAGACACTGTACTTCCTCTCCGGAGGTGCAACCACCTTAATCTTCATGCTGCTTGGTGCAAGTGCTGTGATCTCTTTGCTCATACGGTCTGCAATTCCCGAGAACATAGTTGTTCCACCACTGAGCACAATGTTACCGTACAAGTCCTTCCTGATATCCACGTCACACTTCATGATCGAGTTGTATGTTGTCTCGTGGATTCCAGCAGCTTCCATTCCCACGAACGACGGCTGGAACAGGACTTCTGGGCACCTGAATCTCTCAGCACCGATGGTGATCACTTGTCCGTCGGGTAACTCGTAGTTCTTCTCGATGGAGGAACTGGTTTTGGAAGTCTCCATCTCCTGCTCGTAGTCGACAGCAACAAAGGAAAGCTTCTCCTTGATGTCTCTTACAATTTCCCGCTCTGCTGTTGTGGTGAACATGTAACCTCTCTCGGTAAGGATCTTCATGAGGTAATCAGTAAGGTCACGACCAGCAAGGTCAAGACGGAGGATGGCGTGTGGAAGAGAGAAACCCTCGTAGATTGGCACAGTGTGAGACACACCATCACCAGAATCCAACACAATACCTGTTCAAGGGAGAGAGAGAATCAGCGCGAACAATGAGTCCAAACAGAGAAACCAAAAAGGCTTAAGATGTACTAACCGGTAGTACGACCACTAGCGTACAAGGAGAGAACAGCTTGAATAGCGACATACATAGCTGGAGAGTTAAAGGTTTCGAACATAATCTGTGTCATCTTCTCTCTGTTAGCCTTTGGGTTAAGAGGAGCCTCGGTAAGAAGAACCGGGTGCTCCTCAGGAGCAATACGAAGCTCATTGTAGAAAGTGTGATGCCAGATCTTCTCCATATCATCCCAGTTGCTCACAACACCATGCTCAATAGGGTACTTCAAGGTGAGAATACCTCTCTTGGACTGTGCTTCGTCACCGACGTAAGCATCCTTCTGGTTCATCCCAACCATGACACCATGATGCCTTGGCCTACCAACAACACTAGGGAAAACAGCCCTGGGAGCATCATCACCAGCAAAACCAGCCTGTACACAAAAATCATCAAAAAGAGAACATTCCACAGATCTGATAAAGAGAGTAAAGAGACTACTGTACTACTAACCTTGACCATTCCGGTACCATTGTCACAAACAATGGGTTGAATATCATCAGCCTCAGCCATTTTTTATATAAAGCTGCACAAAACATACATCAAATGAACCACGATCTGAATAGTGTTCTACTCAACTATAGATTCTTTAATCTTGCAACGTTCAATACATCCATGAACAGAGCATCACTTCATCAATTAACTCCATACTCAAACTTCATCTGAGTTCAAGATTTCAATCTAACCTAAAACAGTGAATCTGAATATGGATCTATCCCTATTGAGATCAAGATCAATCGAGCTATCGGTCAACTAATTCTCCGAAAATCAACATGGTTCATAGATCCGAGTTCAACCGATTCAAGATCTCTACGAAATGGATCTAGATCGAAAAGATCATAAAGTAGATCCAGGAAGTTTACCTTGAACGAGAAAGGTCGAAAGAAGAAGAAGAAGAAGATGAGATCGAAGAAGCAGCAAGGAACCACGACGATCACGATCTCTCTCTCTCTTTCTTCTTGGTTAATCTTCCTCCTCGACGGAGATGATAATGAACGGCCGATGAAGGTGAGGATAACGAGAGACGATTCTTTGAAACAAAGTTGAATTTAAATAGGCGGGCTTATCTGTACAACTTTCTTTTCGGCCTTTCAAACAAAAATAAAATTAATAAATAAATCGACAGGGAAGAATCATTTCGACCACAGGAACAGATAACGTGACCTGGCTGTCAGACAGCCTTTGCCCTCGTGTTAATTACTTAATTATCCTTTAAAAAAGATTAATTTAATGATCTGAGCCGTTGGATTAAGTCAGTTTTGCTGAGATGGCTTCACTGTGACCGGCTCGGCGTATAATGACAGCTCCATTTTTTTCCTGTATTGTTTTTTTTCTTTAGTAGATAGTGTTAAACTTAGCGGAGTCAATCCAGGCAACGATGGTCGTGGTTGCTTGTTCAATTAGATTTCACAAAATTCAACTTAATAAATTCATTTTCTATTAGGGTTGATCCGTATTTAAAAAAACAAAAACAAAAATTAAAGTGGAATAGTAAGATCTATCCGTGAAAGAAAGTGACTTTCATGATGTCTTAGTATAATATAATAATGCATATCGTATTCACGATTGATGTATTAAATACTTGTACGATTGTGAATTATATAACAATAGAGGATGGGTACTTGATACTCGCTTTCGGTTTTACGAATAGTGAAATTCCGAATTTGTATTTATTTGTCAAAATGAATAATTAGTTTTTCAAGTACTTGCTGAAATGAATTGTTTTGTAAATATTTTCTAGTTTTAAAGAATTGCTTATTAAATATTCTACTAGAACGATGGTCGTGGTTAGAGCATCTGCAACGCAGGTTCTTCAACGTCTCTTAACAGAGGGGGGTCCACACATAAGACAAAAAACGTTTCTTTTGTCTTTTAAATAAGAACCGGCTTTTTAATGTTTCTTCAACTATTTGCGGGCCCCACTGACACGTGGCGGCCCGCAAT
Source organism: Moricandia moricandioides (assembly GCA_905132885.1). Classification (NCBI taxonomy): domain Eukaryota; kingdom Viridiplantae; phylum Streptophyta; class Magnoliopsida; order Brassicales; family Brassicaceae; genus Moricandia; species Moricandia moricandioides. The sequence continues at coordinate 54,159 of CAJHQQ010000355.1, forward strand.
TAATTAATTTATGTTTTTTTTTTTTAAAAACAGAAAAAATAAAAATTAGGAAACCCAGATGGGTTTTCCCGTTAAACATGCTCTTAGCTTGTTCGGTTAGATTTCACTAAATTCAACGTTATTAATTTTTTTTTTTTTTGACATCGCTATTAATCCATTCTCTATGAGCATTGAATCGTATTTATTTTAATTTTTTAAGTGGAATAGTAAGATCAAGCCGTGAAAGAAAGTGACTTTCATGATTTATATATACTAAAATATAATATTTCATCGTATTTACGGTTAATGTATTAAGTAGTGACCACTACTTGTACATCCGAAGTCGTCAAAACGTTTTGCTATACACAAATGATAGTTTATTTTTGAGAAATGATACACAAACAATAGCTATGGTTTAAGTAATGTCGAGTTGAGATATAAATACATTGACTCAGACCATTGTTTTGCCATCTACTGTGATAACCTATATCACCTATCTATCTATAGATACATTTGAGATTCAAACTTCTTTCTAAATTTCGAACACTAAAGTTACTTACTTATGGGTCTCTTGACTCATGGCACTTTTCTATCCTAAAATAGTTTTTTTTTTTTCAAATTACATAAAATAGATTTAACCTATGCAATCCAAAGTATCTTAGGTTATTTGATTTTATTTACAAGAAATAGCCTATGCAATTCAAAGTATCTTAGGTCTCTTGATCATAGTGGTCTTTAATTAGTTGGTAGGGTTGAACATGAGGATTGTAGTGTTATTGCTAACATTCTAACTATCATAAGTTTAAGTATATTCAGATTGTAATCTAGCTAGATGCCAGTCCATGAAAAACTCATCGTCGACATAATAAACTTTTTTTTTATGTTTGTTAAGAGATGAAAACTAAAAAGTCAACTTTTTGCGATCCACGTGAATCGCACATGCGGAGTACAATCAAAATCAGGCGAGTGAGAGAGAAACTTGGAAAAGAATGTGGAAAGGTTAAGCTGGCACTTACCAAAACGTTGTGTCCATCATTACGAAACTACTTGTGATTTTCTTTAATTGCTACTATTATGATTACATTTGATTCTCACTATTTATTATATGATGAGGCAGGCCATGTTCGTGTTTTTTTATATATGTTATAAATGTTGCATATATATGGCAGGCCACGTTCATGTTCTTTTCTTAGAGAAAAGTCAAGTAATCTTAGTTTTTTTTTTTGGATCAAAGTCAAGTGAGGTTAGTTTTTTTTTTTGGATCAAAGTCAAGTGAGGTTAGTTTTTTTTTAATCTGGATTTAGAATGTAATTCACGGGTTGCTTGATCCTAGAGATTCTATCATTTTCTCCCTCTCAACTTTACTAGTAGTAGTGGCACACCACATTCCACCCATAAAGTTTTATTGCTTTTTTGGAACATGGATTTGATTACTTCTATATTCATTTGGTTTAAGCTGTGTAATACGAATGAAATGGATCCATTATTTGGGAGCATTTTCTAATATAAAACCTTTGAAGTCCCTAAACCAATTTTTCATTTGGTTATGCCAAAGACCACCCTAAATTATACTTATATTCAAATCGTTATATACAATAGTATAAATTGGTATAGCAAAAGAAAATGATAAAGCATTATTCCGTCCAATAATGTAATATGAAATTCGTTTTTCTAACTCCTCATTTTATATATATTTTGAACCATTATTCAATAAATATTAAAAAACGTAATTATGATTTCACTAATAAAATTCAACACTGAGATAAACAGGTGAATAAGAAATGTGTAAAAACAAGAAATTATGCCATACTCAAAAAGGAATAACCGATATCTTAATCTGTAGGTCTGATATACTTTTATATAATGAATGAAGTCGTTCAATTATTAAAGTTATTAAATTGTTGTCTGAAAAAAGTAATGAATTATTAGGCGGATCAACAAACACATGACAATAATAGATCAATGACCTAACCGGCTAACCGTTATTTGGTTATGGTGATTCAGTTCGGACGAACCATTTGACTATCCGGTACACCGGCAGTTTAAGGATTGTGATAGTAACTACATTATTTTGTGTTTTTCAAGCAACAAATTATGATGACTATACTGTTTAGTAAACTTTGGTCTGATGGGCTTTAATTATAGGCCCAAAATGACCTCACTGCTACTGCATCACAGAATTGTTCTAATCATTTTTTTGTGAATTTGTGATTCATTTGAAGTATACTTGATTATTTTCTAATGCACAAGCATTCAATTTTTGTGAATTTATGGTTTGTGATTTCCTCTTCCAGTTCTATATGTTACATGTCTATATATGAAAACCCATGGGCCTTTGGAGTTTAGACCATGGTCTGAAGCAGTTTTTCTAGTTTACAGAACTTTTTTTTTTGATCAACCCCCTCCCTGATTGTTTCTCCCTCGAATAATCCAAGATGGTCTCTTTAGGGACAGTACAAAGTATAAGCCACAGCTTTTTGGGTACTTCTGTTACATCTGCTGCTGACTCGGTGGCTTTACAGTCTTGAGTGGTTCATTTTTGGCACTTAATGGTCTATAGATTCTGTAATCTCAATTTTTAGTATTTGACAGCACCAACACTGGTTGTTAACTCATAGTACCATTTTCACTTTTAAACTTTTGATTTGACTCTGTGGTGGTTTTCTTTCTTATACTCCATTCATTTTAAGCTGTTTATTTTGAGGGAATACTAATTTATCACAAATTTGATATGATTCTTAAAATTACTTTTAAAATATAACTATTTCATAAATACCCTAAATTTTTGATGCAAAATATTAAATTAACTTTTTAAAATCATTTATGAATGTTCAGTAATCATTTTAAAAGTATTATAAATCCAACCTCACCCTTTAAAAATATTAAACCCTAAAATAACAATCATTAAACCATAAACTTAAATACTGAAATATGTTAGATTAAATGTATTTTAAAAAAATAGTAGTCAACTTATAGTATTTAAAGCCATTTTATCGTTGTTTATTGTGTTACATATATGTCTTTCTCAATCTTCTACTTGTTCTCCTTTGGGTGGATTAGCTCTTTTTTCTCTCTTTTGAACACCCCCTTATTAATATTCCTTGTGGCTTATTTTGTCACGTTTTTATATCGTCTGATCATCACCACTGCCAACTCACTTCATGGTAACCAACCAAGAAATGTCTCCTCCCTGTTCTTTAGTTCCAAATTATTTTAATTTACAAGCTTTTATGTAATTAATCAGTATGGTAATCACTATTGTAAACAAACAAGTTAGTGGCATCACATGATTAAGGATTTTTGTGAGTTTGTTTGAGACTTCACCATTCTTTATGCATTTTAATTGATTTGAAAATTCATAATTACAAATGCAAGTAAAATTTATTGACTTCGAAATCTAATATGTGGATTTAAATTACTATTTACATATTTTTAACAAAGAAATTAATTCAAAACCATTAATATAGCTGTATGATTAAATAATACATGATTTGAATTAAGATTTTGTAAATCATAGAAGGAATAACACATTACTTTAACATGAAGTTCAAAATACCAGACCAATAATCCCACTGAGTGTTTTGCCTTCTCAGCTTCATACCTTCGGCTTTTGAGTTGTTTATGTTTTGATTCACTCACGTGAGCTAAAATCTCTTGTTGGTATGTCATTTTGTGGAATGAGTGAACAAAGCTACATGTCATGCATAAGCTGTACAGTGGAAATGATAACACTATATTGACTATATAAACCCTGATTTTGACTAATTAATTAAGGTTCAAAAAAGTCTAGTTGAATATATTCAGAAACCGTGTATCAATCTTTCTGGCCTTAGTGGTGTTATATGCACGCCAATTTGTCGTATAGTGGTTGATTACGTGATGAGGACGCCTCACTGCAGCCAGCTATCTTCTGGGAAGTCTGAATGAGACAGTGTCTGCAGGTGGGACATGACGAGTGTAAACTTAGCCATTTGTCTATACACCGGACATGGAATCCATGGTGGCACTTCGGTAGAAGCTTGACTCGCTCCCCGGATACAAACTCCGAGAGACATATGGCACACTCTGTATCTAGACCAGGCAGCTTCAGCTCTGTAGAGTAACTTACCGTTCTGAAACTCTTCAAGGCTTTTTGTTTGACCCCTGTGTTGGCCAAGCGAACTTCTAGCTCGTTACTAGCTTCGGAATGTAACAAGTTGGAGTACCTCATCACCAGTCTTATGATGGAATGCAGTCCAAGTGAGAAAACTAGTGCACAGAAGATAATTGATAGGAGTCTAGGACCATGACAATATTTGTATCAAAGCTTATATGGTGTGCATAAGAGTATGATGCTTCTTGAGCGTCTGAAAATGGGGGAGATGCCATGGTAGATGGTTGAGAAGATGTATGAAGTAGTTGTCTTCTTGAGTACATGTTTCCAAGAACATTTTGGAAGAGCTCTCTTGGTTTGATAGTGGGAGAAAAAGTTTTAGTGGACATGATAAAAGCTAGTTTGAAGAGTTACATATATAGATCTTCTAGGTTTCCTTGCAGGTTCTCTATATGTATATGTATATTTATAAAAAGGTAAATGTTTCATATACTTTCTGATATATAATGGGAATTAGTTTTAATCGATTTTTGTGAAATTTGGTTGGTGTAATATGCTGGAGAAATTAGCCGACGCCCTTTAGTTTTTATTTTATTTTATTTATGATTCTGCATCTTACATGGATTCTCCACTGAAAATGGGTCCTTCAAACCATTTACTACAATTGTAGTGCCATGTGGCAAATCAAATCCCCAAAAGTTGCTCACAGGGACCCATGAGCTTAGCAGCCATGAACTTTCCCTAATCTTTGAAATGACATTGAGATAATACACATCTTGGGTCTTGGCTCATATATGTTCACTGCCATCTCTCTGTTCTGTCTTAGATATTAAGTTTTTTTGTACATCGAACCTATGACCCTTTAGATTTCTACTATGTGATCTAAGAGTTTTAGTCACTAGGGAACTCTTCATTGGTATGTTTGATGCAAACTAAGTGATGCTGTGACATCCATCTATACATTATCTTTGGTTTAGATCTAGCAAAACTCTCTCATATATATATGTACTTATTCATATTTATTATCGTTTTCTTGGTTAGTTCTTATATTCCTATGTGTTTTTGGGGCCACTAATTCCAAATGATGCATTAGTTAGGGGTAGATTTTTATGTATTTTGATGTTGCAAATCAGGGGAGATCTATCTTTTTGGCACCAGTCTCTGAAAATTACATAAAGACTGCAAGCCTATCTGAAATGATTTCTTTTCTTATGTATGTGCCACTAGGTTCAATATAACAGATGGTGGTCTGTTTTCTTATCCCTTCCTGAAAGTGATCAATTTGGCATAATTGCTTTATGTTCTTGTAATACCATGTGATACTCGTGCGTCCTTTGGTTGACATTCTTGATTTGGTAGACTTTCTACTATGTGATTATTAAAGGGAAGTAGTAAAATGTCAATAGACTAAAGTTTGGAACATGATTTAAAGTTGTATAAGCTTGAGAGAAATGTTACTGCAAGTGGTTCAATTGATGTGATATGGTGAGAATTGGGGTATCCTTGGAACACCAACCTTATGATTTTTTTCTGAGTGCATTTGATATTGAATTGGTTTGGCCTGATCCAATGTGTTTGAAGAGTCATGTAACAAGTTTCAATCTCTGACTTGTCTCTGAAAGCACATTTCTTAGTGATTTGCCATTTGGTAACCTTTTCCAGTAGGATATATATATCAATCCATCATACTAATCTTTCTTTTTTTCTTGATTATTTAGAGAACTTCAGTTTGTGCTTGGATGAACTGGCGCAGCCTCTTGTGTCCAGCATTTTCCCTCTAGAATGGGATGTTGACAGACCTTTTCCATTTTTTTAGTTTGAATGATTCTGAACTATCTGAACCTCTAATATCCATTATACTCCAAAAAGTTGGAAAGCATGTGCCTTCTGATTGAAGTTTTTAGTCCAGCAAGAGGACTTTACTTAGATCATCTCCAACCCATTGCTATTTTCACCTCTATAATAGCATTTAGAGGTGAAATTGCTCCAATCTATCTCTATTTCTTCCTCTATAATATAGATCTCTATTTTTTCCTCTATTTATAGAGGAAGAAATAGCATTACTCTATTTTTTACTCTATATTTTAGAGATTGCTATTTTAGGAGAATACATTGAAGCATATCTCACCTCTATTATAGAGTTCCTCTATTTTAGAAGTGAAAATAGCAAAATACATTGGAGATGGTCTTAAAGCTCTATGATACTATTTATAACCTTCCTTTTTTCACACCTACCATTGTATCTTCCTTTGTGCCGTGTACATGGTTCTCTGCCCATTCATAGCTGTGCTTAATTTAACACTATATACATTGAGTGCACCAGGAGCCAGTTTCTCATTAAAAAAGGTTCATAATGATTTGTTGTTATTAGCCAGCCTCAGCTGCTTTTGCAGTTGTACCATCGCAGTCCACCGGGTAGTTAACTACAACTATCGAGGGTTGACCACTATTAAGTCCTTTGTTAGCATCTAAATCGAGCATGTATTTGCAATTTTCTCACGGACTATGTTACAACAATACGATTCAGTAATATCTCATTTCCCTCAGATGCGTAGTGGACTTATGTTACCATAAATCATATTCTTCAGTTGTTGTTAGCAAATGTATTGATTACCACGGTTTGATACTGTGTTAGCATTGGTACATATCCAAATACATGTGTTTTATCACATACCACGTGTGATGTGTGTTGCCTGATATATTACAAGACTAAGTATTCCACAAAGTAGCTTTTAGGTTTGACTATTGCCCACTCACTTAGGTGGGTTTCTTTGACCTTGTAACGGGTTGGGTCCCTATACCTTTCTAGACACACCGAGCTGATTTATTTATCAATGGGACTAAGAGCAACAACAACGGTTAGTATCTAAAAATTAATATCTAGGCCTAATGATAATACTCTTTTATTTTAATGTAAGTTTGTAATTAAACTTTATTTTATTTCTAAAATACATATGGCTCAAAACATTACACATCAATGAGGAATATGAGGGGAGTTTCTTGCAGACTCTATTGTAAGAACTTTTTCTCATCTTTTCTACTTTCTTTTTATTATTGTAATTATTTTTATTTTAAAGTACTTCACGAAGAAACCATGATTGGAGGGGCTCTAAGAATCTACAAACACAATAGTCTTACCCAAAATACTTACCATGTGGTTGGTTTTTGGGAATAAAGATGTTGTTACTGTACCAAGGTTAGTGAGTGGATAGATATGTAACTGATTGGAGCAGAGACCTAAATGGCATCATGTAGTCTTTGTTCTGCTTCGTAGTGCCATACTTTGGTGTCCAGGCATGAGCTTCATAGAAACCATTTCTTTTGGGAACTTTCAAAAATCCTAGTTTCATAGTATTAATGAATAAAATCTCATATCAGATCGGTATGGTTTCTTTATAAAATCTCTATAAAATAGATATGGTCAATTCACTTATGGTTAATTGTTTTTCTTTAAATTCATAATTAGCCAAAAAATTTAATTTAAAATTTCACAAGTAGCCTGAATTTAAAAATGTATCAGAACCACCTTATATAACTAATATATAAAACGATATGATAAATCCATTTAGCGGTAATTAGTTTTAAGTTAAAAAAAATTATCCAAAACAAGTTAAAAACGCATGATAATCCCAAATTAAACATAAACATGAGTATTGCATAGGAGTAAATAATTTAAATACTAATGAACTTATGATGCCACAGGAAGCTTAAGATATATTCTCTATACATTTTGAGTTTCAAGGAAAAATCTCCATTGTGTCTGACTTTGAAATCCTATTGGCTAATTTGTTGAAGAACCAAATACTTGAAACCTAATTGTTTTGTTGGCATGCTCTAGCTGCTTTCTCTAAAAGTGTTGACTCTTGCTTCAGGCTCTAGAGGAGCAATTATGACATCTATGCTCTCCGTTGGTGTTGCTGCAACCTGACCAGCTTCATCGCAGTCGCCTAAGATCTTTTGGCATGTCTCAACAAGAGAGTGTCTACATTTCGGACAAGTCATATGCTGCTTAAGCCACCTGTCGATGCAACCAACGTGGAACCCGTGGTTGCACTTTGGAAGCAGCCGTACCTGTTCTCCCTCTACAAAATCAGACAAGCAAATGACACACTCCTCACCGAGCCCTGAGAGGTCCATCTCAAGTGAGTATTTTACTACGGGGAACATCTTGAGAGCTTTCTTCTTGATGCCTCTCTTAGCTGCTGAACCTCGCGGTGTAGACGGGCTAGAGATGGGATCAGCGATCATGAAACTCGAGGAACGTCTGAATATGCAACCGATTACGTAATGCAACCCGAGGGAGCATATGATACCGCATACGAGGATAGAGAGAAGCATGAGAACGTTGCCGCTCAAGCTGTTCTTGTCAGGTGCATGAGCTTCTTGTTGATGCATGTTGTGATCAAACAGCAACTTTCTGGAGATGAAATGTTCTTGGAAGACTTCTGAATACATATTTTACTCTCTTTTAGGTTTGTTTTGGTTTCACTTGTGATGTTTTATTCTCTTGTGTGAATGATATTAGTGTTTATATATAGCTTTCATGGTGCCCTTAGTTAGTGGAGACTTTATGAATTATATATATTAGAGAGCATTTAGTTGTTGGTTTTGGAAAGTTCATTCTCTATCTCTTGAAATGAGATGAGGAGTTTGGGACCCAGAAAGAGCCTACCCAATGCCATGAGTCCTAGTGTACATGTTATGCCTCCGTCCATATCTTTTCCAATTACAAAATGCTTTTGTAGGGACATTCATTTATCGTTTATAAATAACTTTTATATCTCTTTTATACTATTGTACAGCAATACAACATAAATACACGTGATACCTGTTATTGTATGAATCTTATTTTAATCAAGAGGAAGGGACCTTGTTGTATCTCTAATTCTCTATAGTGATGTGGCGAGTTGTAAAGGAGTGTTGTGTGTTTGTTTAATCAAGACGGTCCTTATTGTGTGCTTTTCTTTCCATGTGTTGTGTCGCTTCATAATTTTTATATATTGTTTTTTAAAAGAAAGTTTATATAGTTTTGTTGAGTATTTTTTTTTTCTAATTTTGGAGATGATTGCAACTAAAATCAGTGGAATTACTATATACGTACAGATAGAATTACGATAGCAGGATTAACATGGTCTCTTAAGGTGGAGTTTTTAGTTTTTTTAAGAAATGTTTTTTAGTTTTTAACTAAGAAAAACCTAATAACCGTCTCTTAAATAAAAACCATAAGAGACGTCTCTTAGCCAGAAAATGTAAAAAAAAATTACTTTAAAAATCTCACCTTAAAAAAACTTTAAGAGAACCAGATTAATTATGGCCTTATAGTGGACAGTAAAAAGATAGATGTATGTTGTTTAGACAACTGACTCTTTGAAGGTAATATCTGCAAAATCGTTTTTGGATAGTGTAATGATTATCCAAATAACGATAAACTTGTTTGTATATATTTGAACCCTTTTCTGAATTATTGAGTTATGTATAATTTATACATTAATTATTCTTTTTGCAAGAAGTCAAAAGAAAAGAAGAAATGAAACAGATGCAATATGTTCTAATATATTGCCCCTTCTGGCATCTACTCCACGAACGTCAATTATCGTCTGGATTTTTTTTTTTCTTCTATTGCGTCGTCATAATCTTACCTACCATTAGTCTCTGGTGCCATGTTTACTTGCATTGATTAATGAATGTTTTCCTTTACGGTGTTAAGAAACCACAAGCTTCATCAACTTTGACTTATAAACTTATACCATTACACTAGGTGATTCTTCCGTGCTGTAAACAAACATTTACGTAATAATTGAATTATAATAACAGATGAAATTTTCATCTTTTAATGAGTTTTAAGTTGTTTTGTAATTTATATGTATAATAATATATATTATATATCATTATCTTCTCATCTTAATAAGATATGTGATTTCACATTTACTATCTTACATTATTTCTAATATTTATTTTGATATATTGAATCATTGATTATTTTAAATTAAACAATAATTTTTTATCATTCTAAAATAGGATTATTATTTTCTTAAATTTAACGTAGTTCCGTGTAACCTTTTATATTTGTATAAATTGGTGTATATTGTTTTAGAAAAAAAAAGGAAACAAAAATATTATATTAGAGCAACATTATTAAACATATATATATAGCTTGTAATATTTTAAAAATTCATACGCACTAAATCATAATTGTTGGTTGATTTGATTGTTCATACTAAGAATGTTGGTTATTCATAGTTTAATATATTGGATTGTATAAATTTTCTTGAAATGATTATAATTTTTTTTTATTACAATTAGAATAAAATAAGAACATCTTGATAATTAGATATTGTTTACGTTTATTTTAGGATGAAATATACGTTTTTAGTCGTGTATAATTTGATATATATATATATATATAATTTTGGATAAAAATTATAATGTTAAAGTGTTGAACTTTTTTTGTTATAAAAATTTCAATCATTTAACTGAAAATATATTGATAATAAAAAGTATAAGTTATCTTGTTGCAGTATTAATTTTAAAATATTTCTTTGGTTTTAAAATAATCATAATATATAATAACTTTTGGAAAATAAGATATTTAAAATTAATAGATATTTTTTTGTTATAGGAAATATAAAGAATAATAAAGCTAAAATTCGTTTTTACATAAAAATCTATATTTCTATTTTAGAAATCTTTCATTTTTATTATTTATGTGTTTTAGTGAAAATAAAAATTAAATTAAAAATTTAATCATAATTTTATTAAGAAAAATGTAGCATAAATAATTGTTATAAAATGATACTTGAAAATAATATATTTAGTTTATTAAAGATATTAATAGAATTAATTAGCTTGAAAGTATAACGCCACACGTAGAAGAATCATTTTTCAAATAATTTTATAAAAATACTTAATAAGGGCCTGTTTAATATGAAGCCCTTAGGCAAAACATTTTTAAGGTCCTATAGTACGTTACTTTTTAATGTTTTACAAAAAAATGTGAATTACTTTTTTTTTGGAGTTTTTAGCATGAGCATCGAAGAAGCATATGTTTATTTGACCGCCCTCCGGCCTCTCCCTGTTAAGTCGGCCCTGCTCTTAAGTACTCAACAGAGTGAATTATACATATTTTCTTAACTAGAAAGGGTCTTTAACTTTGCTTTGTAAACCTATTTTGTCTCTTTGATTAATTTAATGAGCGGTTGATGAAAAAGTCATGAGATACAGAGATTTATCTCTGTAGTATTTGGTGCATCAATTCAAGGGTAATATTTTGTAATGCATGCCGCGTAGCCTAATGACACGCTATAGAAATCTGGATATAATCTTGTAGTAACCCCATTACCAAAAATGAATATCTTATAGTGTCTTAAAAGAGATTTTCAGATGAATACTATTTTCCATATCGAAACTAAAGTAGCATAAAATCTGTCAGAAAGGTTTGAGTAATGATACTTGATATAGTATTAGTTTTGTCAACGTGTAGCCTTCCCTTGTTTGAATTATATTGAAGTTTACATACTATCAGATCTTTCAGTAAAGCTTGAGAAGCTTTTTTTTCTCTGTAAGAAAGCTCTTTTTTTAACAGTGGTCAATCATCGATTATATCATCACATAATACTTATTCTATTACATCTATTTCCAAAATATGCGAATATGATGAACAGCCTCACAAACATCTATTAGCTATCCCCACAACACTTGAATCGACGAAAATTTCTGCATGTACAACATATTCGATGAATAAACTCTCTTTCAAGCATACGAGCACACAAACAATTTCTACATCATTTTGGAACTTTCATAAAGCTTGCATCATATAATCTACAAGAAATTGCGATTCTTCTGAAAATTGAACTCCAGACTTGATATAGAAACATTTAAACCTTAACTTCTAGGCCATGTTGTTTCCATAACAAAACATTTTAGAATTTGGTTTTCATAAATATCAGATACCGATTTAAATTTTATGGATTGATTTAAACAGAAGCTGATTTTGCAGTTTACAGTCAGTAATGTTTGTCTTGAAGGTTCACTAGTTCCCCATTTCAAACTAGTTTACAACAATAATGCAAATGATTTTTGAGAAATTACCAATAATAGCATAAGTTAAGTATCACTTTGTAAAAGTACATATTATCAAAAATATATTAACATTTGGGTTTACACTTTAGTGATTATTGTTTAGGGTTTAGTGTTGGAGAAATTGAGTTTCTAAATTTCTTATAAATATTTAGAAAAATTAATTAAGTCTATTTTCATAAAAAAAATTACGGTATTTTTGAAAATAGTCATTTATTAAACATAAATTTACAAAGCGATATCAAATTTAGGGTAGAAATGAAGTTAACCCATGATTTTTTATTTCGTTAGGTATATATTTTTTTCGTTAGATATATTAATTACAACGTTATGACAAATCAGTTGAGAAAAGTTATGAAAACAGAATTTCAAAAAAGAGAAATCTCATATTTGTGAATTGAATCTCTTTTTTTTTTTTTTGATAAAAGCATTACTACCATACGTACCTGAAAGGGTGAAGATTTGTTAGTTTATTCTAGTGTGCTCCGGATTTTCCAGACATCTTTGTTTGTTCATTAAATGCTCATTTTTATGTCTTTAAGGTGGGCTTGAATAATACAATACACTTGTAAGAATTGAGACGCCCTGCATCAATACGAAATGTGATATGTTCGATAACTTGTTTCTTTTCTATTTTCACATTATCCAACAAAAGACTTATTGAATGCGACAAAATTTTATTTATTACATATTACATATAAATAATCACGGTTGGTACACAATGTAATACGTAAAAAAAATCATACACTGTATTACAAATTTACTACAAAAAAAATAATGTAATAGATACTTAAATGTAGTGAGAAAATAATTTATGGAATATTGACCAATTGAATTTTAACTCGGTATCATCAATAAGTTATGTTATTATCTATTTTATTTTTTCAAATTATATAACTAATGTTTTAGAACACACGATTTTATATAACTAAATCTATAAACCATAATTCCATACATATAAATTAAAGGTTACATAAATTATATAGCTAATATTTTAGGACACGGGATTTTATATAACTTAGGGCTATAAAACGTTGCATACATATAAATCAAAACTTACATAAGTTATACCATAGTAATAATTTGAGAGCTATATATTAAAATTAGTTCAAGAAGCAAGGATATCAAAGAAAACAAACAAATTAAGCAGTAAAAACGAAGAAATCAAAGAAACAAACAAAGCAATAAGGACAGAAATTAATTTAAAATAAAAAAAGCAGAAGGAAACAAGAAATGATAGAAGCAAACAATGATCTAAACAGAAAACCAAGGAAGCAATAAATCAATAAGCAGAGAAACAACATTTAATGAATCAAAGAAGTAAGGAAGTACAAAAGCTAAACATGCAAGGAAGCAAATATATATATATGAATGCATGTAATGATGCAGGTATGCATGAATGTATGCAATATGTTCCGAAATTACAACAATCACACTTTCTGTGAACTTAGGAAGCACACATGTGTGAATGCATATATTATGTATGTACATAATGTATGTATATAATGTATGTATGTATGTATGTAATATGTATGTATGTATGTATGTATGAAGGAACACATGAACGCATCAATGTATGCAGTTGTTCCAAAATCACAACATACTTGAATGCATGTACGTATGTTATTATGTTTAAGTATATCCGCGATGACTGATGCGTATCTTGGAACTTCAGACAAAGATCTCACAACTGAGTAGCCTGTTATAAAGAAAGTTAAATCAGGAATGGTGTAGAGAATTAAAAATGTTGATAACCAGAACTCAAATAAGGTTAATTTGCTCTTACTACCTGTTCCAGGATGTACCATGCTAGCTTCAACACCAAAGGCGAGATTCTTTTGTTCAGTGTTTGGAAAAGAACCACCGACTGTGATATAAGACCATTCATGTAATTAACAACGCCAACCAACATAAGTTTTTCATTGTTGTTCAACAAAGTCAAGCTTTATTTTTTTTGGCATTGAACAGATTTACCTCTTTATATAAATCTTAACACGAGCTTCTTTTTTAGCAATTCAAAGGGTATGACATCTTTTGAGGCTAAACATGTCTCCTGCAAAGGATTCCAGCTGGTAAGCGACATAATTTTCTTGGTGACGATTGTAATAGGAGAGAGAAAACAAGAGAGCGAGAACCTCAAACTTTCTGGTTCGTATAATCTCTGTAATCCCTGAAAACCATCTGCTAAGGATCACATGGACTGTTTTCCACCTGAAGTTTTCAAACAAAACAGTTTCAAAAGATTCATAATAACTTCTCCAATAATGATTATCAGTTACACTATAATATATCATTTTCATACTACACCTTAACCTCTACGCCATATGCAGTTTGAACAGAGACTCTAGGGCCTCCAACTTTTTACTGCAAGAGCTTTCCCGAATCTGCTACAGAAGCAACAGTGGCAAGCTTGCATTTGCCAAAAAGTTCAGAACCTTGAAAGTGTTAAAAAAAACGTTCTTACTAAAACTATAGTACCATATCACTGATTCCACTCTCGTACCTGCACAGAACTACGGTGTTTTTTCACAGGCAACGAGTCTAAGGCCATCATGAGTTCTGTTATGCTCTCAACTTTTGAGCTAAGATACGAGACACCTGATTCGGTGCACCTATGAAACATGAATAACGCATTATCTATCTAATCAGGACATGAACAACATCTAGTGAAAAAGTTTCTCCAAAGATGAAAAGTATAACCTTTTTAATTACTTTTCCTCGTGAAGTAACCATTAACTCAATCTCTTGACAGGATCAGTAATGATTTTACGACTTTCTTCTGCGCTGATTTTCAGAGGGATTTTGACTCTCGTACTTCTAATAACCATCGCCTAAATGTCAAAAACACACACACACACACACATTATTAGATTAAAAGAACGTTATCCCTTCAAAAATGAACTTGGGAAAAGAGAAAGTTCATAACATTTCAAGTTAATTCTCTCACTTTCGCAGTTTTCTGTGAACTATAAAATTGAAAAGAAAAATTGATTGCCTCCAACTTGAATTCACTGCGACAGAAGCTGAATAAAAAAAAGAAAGGCAACTATTAGGTACTGTGAATAGCAAAAGATAAGCCAAAATGGTGTATGCTTATTTTTCATAACCTTCCCACAAGTGGAACATCATCTCATCATGGATCTTGCTTGTACTATTTCTTATATTCAAATATAGTTCAGCTCTAGAATGGTGTCAGATACCTACATTGCATCATAAGTGATTTAAAATTTGACTGTTTGTAAAATTTCCAAAGCTACTACAAAAAAATCAAGCGAATGAGAACATTGTGACATATATGTGTTTTCTGTTTCTGAGACTCTCTTCGTATCTCTGCCATTTTAAATTTCCATCCGAGATGGACTATGTAGGATATGGATACAATATGAAACTGTGTGATGAAAAATAAGCTACTAAATTGCACCAAGAAACATATTCTCTTTGGTCAAAATCGTTTGATATACGTAATCCATGGCCTATAAGCATTTAAATACTTAGATTCTTACTTAATCCCCAAAATGGTTTCTATTTAGCACTTGAATTTCTAAAGTTTACGTGGAAATAACTTACGCATATTACTTTTTGTGGAATGGCCAACTGCTCCTCCAATATTCGGTCTCATGACTCGGCGGTGATTTAAAGCCTTGAATCAAAACATATATGAGCATATGGAATCTATCTTATTAAATGGTGTGTGGAAACAAAGATGTAAATTAATATATATACCTGAGAGAAGATACCAAAACTCCTTGAGACACCAATGAGGCCGGTGTAATACCTATAAAATGCACTAGTATATTCCATGAGTCAGTATTCTAGCCAAAGGCTTAACAGTAATTCCATTTATGTGGGCAAAAGTAACTTGCCAGTGGTGAAAGTAAAACGGAGTTATTTGTGACAATAAACAAGTGGTGAAGATTCAATCACTCGGTATTCAGTGATAGCATGCTGAGTAGAAACGAGTTCTCCATTGTCATTTACTGTGATACGATCATATTTTCCATCATCCACAACAACCTACTCAGACAATTACACATGTGTTTTAGTTTAGAATATGACTCAGTACAACAATGGATAAAATATGTAAAAACAATCATCTTTTAAATCGAACCAAAATGAACAAAACTCAGCTAAAGCAAAATGTAAACTTACCTTTCTAAGTAGCGCTGATTTTTCCCCCTTTGACCTCCTGGACATCCGATCACGAGTGCCAAACCTCTGTTTTTATTACACCCTAAGAAGTAAAAGAAAAGTTATTTTAAGATGTTTTACAAAAAGCAACATTCTCGAAGTAAGGAAAAATTGATGTGAGAAACAGAGGTTTTACATTGCGGATGCTCCTGATGTTTTCTGCCCAGCACCAAAAGTCCACTACAATCTCTGTCAAGTCTGTACACCTAATATTTACACCATACTTGCATAAGACGAGAGATTATATTATATTCTTCCAGATTTACTTGGCTTACCATATTTATTTTATAAATCACACATTTAGATACATTTCTAATTGATACATAACTATGATTCCCTACTAACCAGCAGAGGAGATTCTGATTTATCAAAAGTTAAGCAAGTGGCAGCCAGTTCATTAATACTGGTTTTGACCCTGACCCCAGTTCCTCCCTGTTCGAGAGCAAAAGTCTATCAATTTTTACAAGATCCATCAGAAAGCATGAAGCATAAATGACTTATTGAACAACCATAACCATGAGGTTTATTCAACAGAATAATGGTTACATCCTGGCAAGTTAACTCACAGCTTAGATCGATCAATCAATCTATATAACATCTCTGTGAAAAAACAAACCACTAGTACAAAGAATTCAATACCTTGTGTAAAACCAAACTGCAAACGAATTTGCACTCTTCTTCACTGCAACGAAAGCTCATTGTCAACGGAAAAAGGAAGGTAAATTTTGTCTCCTACAATCAAGGACTCCTTAGCTGCCACCTTCAAGGGTCAGAATCAGGACCATCAGATAACATCAGCTTCTTACAACAGTTCTTGTCCCAATCAAAAGATGACAGAATAAAATTATTCTTTTAAGTTGAATCCTTTGTAACTCACCACCGTCACAACTCAAGAGATATTTCTCCTCTAACCCGAATCACATTTACAATGTAAGAAACTCAATCACGTAACATTTTCTGAAGCAGTTGCGGTTGAAGAGACAAGTACCTGTCTTAAACATAAGACTGAACGAGATTCCTAGGTAGATTGGTACGCTGCGTAGAATCCACCTAAGGGCCGTCGTTGAGCCTTTGACAGCGGAGGCTGTTGAAAGAGAGCTCATTTCCTAACACAGCGGATTAGATCGTCATCATCGTCGAAAGGTGTTTTGCAGCTATGACGATACGAAACGGTGTGGAAAAATAAGCTAACAAATAGCACCAAGAAGCATACTCTCTTACATCAAAATCGTTTGATAATACATGTAGTCCATGGTCTGTTTATGCATCTAAACACTTAAATACTTAATTAATCCCAAAATGTTTTCGTCTAAAGTTTAAGTAGAAATAACTTACGCGTATTTTTTCAATATTGGATCTCATGACTAGGCGATGATTTAAGCTCTGAACCAAAACATAAATGAGCTGTAGTACCTATAAAACACACAAGTATATTCAATGAGTCAGCATTCTAGTCAAAGGCTTAACGATAATACACTCATTGAACACATAAGTATATGCTTTGGGTAAACCATATTGATTCAGCAACACCTCTAGTGGGCATGAACATTTGACAGCGAGTTCTTGACTTTTGAATAAGCGCATGTCCTGAAATTACTTTTTGAGTGGAACCATCGCAATTTTCAGCCTAGATTATCAACAAAATAAAACATTGATTAAGCGTTGCGCTCAAATATTCTGGAAAGAAGGTTGGCCTGATGCTGACAATGAAAGCATGACACATATTGAAAAAAGTTGATAAATTTGATATCGTGATCCTTATTTTAAGAAAAAGTTGATAATTTTTTCCTGCATATCAAATTATCGTATAGAAACACGCACCAATACTGTAAGATTTACTAGCATTTTGGAAGCTAGAAGGTGGACATGAAATGTTACATGGCACCGTTCACCAACATCTGATTTGAAAAGCGATTGAGTATTGTCTTTATAGGCTGCGGCCTCACTCCTAGTGACTGTTCCAAGAAAGGAAAAAAAAACAAAGCGAATGAAATAAGAGGTTATAATCAAACTGAGGAAACAATCTGAAATATTAACTGCTTAGCTAGAAGAATGCACAATGCAAATAAAGCTGCACTGAAGAGAAACTATACCGCTTATTATAGTGCTTAGCTCATCTCTGGCTTTTAAAAGCTGCACATCCTCCGTCCATCCATTCCCCTGTCTTGAGTTTTTGGCATTAAATTATGCAACAGGCAGTACAAAGTAATCATGAACTACTTTTAGAGGACAACAGAAACTGAAGAAACATAAAAGAGAAAGTCGTTGATGATGTTGAAACAGAGCCGTTTTGGTTTCTCTACTCAATGCTCAACTCTTTATTGGAGTAGGTGCTTCCGTCCTAAGGTTTATTGGCTGAGTCATGGTTGTGTTTGGGGTGGCGGCTGCTGTGATACTCCGGTTGGGAGGCTGAGGCAACTGGTGGATGCTATGGCTCCTGAAGGAGGCTCACTTTCGTCTATAATTTGCCTAATAAGTAAGCTTTCTTTTACATAGATGATCTTTCTCATGTGTTGTATGCATATGAATGTATGAATGGTATGCATATGAAATGTATGTATATATGCATATGATGCATATGAATGGTATGTATGTATGTATATGAATGTATGTATATATGCATTATGAATGTATGTATATATGCATACGAATGGTAATGTATGGTATGCATATGTCAATATGTACATTCCTTTGAGAAGAACCCATTTGTAAACATTAACTAAACTAAATCTCTGCTGCACAAGTAAGATACACAACATTAATTTTTGAAATTAAAAAATCAAAATGATTTTCTAGAAGCTTCCGAAATCAAATTGATCGTATGGGGAGAGATTATACCTTTTTCTGCATCCATGGAAGATCGCAAAGTTTTCTCTGCAAATGACAAAAGACGAAGAAAGTTGAGAGAAGCGAGTATTAACTGAGACGAATCTAATCGATTTCCTTCATACCTTGCTTTCTTCTTGTTTCCATTGAACTAAAAGAAATACTCCAAGAGAGAGAGAAAACGATTCAAACCCTAAAAATAACGACACTCAAAAAGAAATCGAAACGTTAAAGATGAAACCAAAAGAATGTTAATTATTACTTTTAACAAAATCAAACTCTAATTTCGACTTCGAATTCAAAAGCGTACCATTCAAGCCAATATTATCTCTCTCTCTAAACGGTTATATCTTTGGCTTCTATCATTTTAATCCATTTATGTTGAATTATATACTTTCAAATTTTAATTTGAAAACCAAAAGCCCAAGATGTCAAACGGTTGGCCCATTTTATGCGTAATCAGCAGGCCTATGTCGTCAATGTGTACTTTTTATGCGTAGTTAACTCTTTTGCCTTTTTCTTTTTAAATATACAATCAAATAAGCTTAAACACATTTCAATACTAGAACTCTTCATATTTATCATTTTACTAGGTGTTTTCCTGCACCAGAAATAAATTTTTAAGTTTAGATTAAATTTAAAACTAAATTTAAATAGATTTAATAATTAGAAGATTTATTAACCTTATCTTTACATTGAGTAATATATTTAAATATAATTTTAAATATGTTAAATATATACATTGTTATTACTATTACTTTTGTTTTGTAATTTACGATTAATTAAAATAATTATAAATATTTATACAATGTTTATATTTAATGTATGGTTATTTTCTATTATTAAAATATTTTATAAACTTGTCAAAATATCTAAAATGAATTATCCATATTACTATAATATGTATATCATATAATAAAATTTTAAATGCAATATTTTATTTTATTTTAAATATGGTATAGATTTTTTTTAAAATTAATATATGTTTTAAAATATATTTTTGTTAAGATATATTAAGTTTTGGAAATTTGAAGCACATATAAATTTGTAGAAAAAATTGTTTGCAAAATTCAAAGTAGTATAAATGCTAAAATATAGAGCACTTGTTTTAGTCATCGTATATATAACAATTTAATTATGGGATATAAATTTAAGAATGAAATAATATCTTACGATTTTACCATATTTGAATAAATTTTATTATAAACATTAAAAATATCAATACTAAAAATAATAAATACATTTAGTTGCTTTTTATTATTTTTTTCAAAGTGTAAGCTTAATATTTAATTCCATCTTATATTAAAATTATTTATTTATATATTTTAATTTTGGTAATAATTATATAGTTAGTATTGTATATTTAAATTTTTTAAACTGAACTTTGTATAATAATTATGTTACTATATCATAATTACGTTGGAACTATGCCATTATTTCAATGAGTCATGTCATCATTTAAATGAGTCATATCATTATTTTTTTGCTAGATTGATTGTAGTGATGACATCTAAGCAAATCATTTGGTATATAATATCTAGGGGATGTGTTTATTATTTTTAAATATTTATCGGATTTCATACAGCCAGGTAAAGTAGAATGAAGGATGAACAAAGCGGTAATTGCTTATTATGTGGGTTTGTGAGATAATTAGGTAAAAATAAATTTTACTTTTTTTACAGGAAAAAGATTTGATGACATTGTTGGCATTATATACTTTTCTGCCGAAGTACTAAGCGTAGATCAGGATCTGAATCAGATGTGTGCATGGAGCACTGGTGTGATCACATCTTTTTGGGACCAGACAGTAGATGGTGTGTTTAAGGAGGTGTGTATAGAGCTCGATGGACTGGCCAATATTTACTTCAGAGATTAATACGTTTTGGAGTCTATAAAATAATTTTAAGAGCTTGTTCCACATTTCCCCGAGTAGGAATATTCAAACAGATTCATGAGCAGAAAAAGATAGGATCAAACGTATTCTATTCTTTTATATAGATCAGACACAGTTAGATAGAGGTTTTCCTGGAAAAAACGGAAAAAACGTCTTGTCTAATCAAAATTTAATCTAGTGAAATGGATAGCTGACAAAAAAAATAAAAAATAAAGAAGATGTGCAGTTTGAAGTCCATTTTTGTGTGCTTTTTAAACATTTTAGAAACATTTTCTTGTTGAATATTACTTTGTTTCTTGTTGCAACTCCATTGATATTGCTGAACAAACCCAATTTTCTTACGTAAACCATGGCATTTTCTGAGCAGGAACTCGAAAGATATTATTAAGAAGTTACTTGAAAAAGATCCACGAGAACGGAAAGCTGCTGCACAAGCCCTACATGTGTGGTGTGGTTTTTTCACTTGTCGTTTGTAGCACATTCGTGGGATAGAGAAGCCGAGAATGCAACCTGATATTAAAAACAAAGCCAATGTAACTGAATGATAATAACAACCCACATTCTTTCATTGGGACTACACGTACAAGTGACAATGAATCAGATGTACTTTTTCTATTTTCTACTAAAGAGACTTTATCATAAGCCAATAACGTTCTATTCGACTATTTTATATTTTTATATACATATTTGTTTTGTGTTCCAAAAAATAATAAAAAAATATATATACATATTTGTTTATAGTTCGAGAAACTCTAGATAACCTCCTAAAATCCTAACGGATACGGGCTTTAATAATCTAAATGGTCATGTAACGCTCCTAAACTAAGTAGTCCTAGCTATAACAATGTTCCAAAATCATAACTCAAGTTTTCCTCACCCACCAAAAATGAGTAAAGGGCCGAATAGTAGGATCATATTGGCTAATCAGTATCCAAACTATTTTATTGTGCGTGTTTGTACCTGATCTAATAAAAATTTGAATTCGGTACCTGAATTTATAGAAAACGACTTTTACGTACCTACGACTGACACTTTGTCGGTAACATGCTGCGCTGGAACGGTTTTTTCATTAGTTGGCTTTTTAAAATTAAACGACGCCGTTTAAGAAAAACCAAAAAAAAAACAAATAAGAGGCAACTGAGATTCGAACCCGAGTACCAGACATCTACAATAACCTTATTAACCACTTGTGCTAGTGAAGAAGCGTTGCTTTCATATACAAACAAAAGTATATGAACGTTCGTAGGAAATTTGGAGTTGGAGACAAGAACTTGTGAAGCTTTATGGAGTTGTTATGATAAGAAGATTGATGAGATGAGAGATCTTGCTGCTGGATACATGAAGGAGATTGAAGCTATGAAGAACATGATTCATAATTGTGAGAAAGAAGTTGAAGAATGCAAAAGAAATGTTCAGAGCTTAAAGAACATCATTTTCTGTGGATTCTTTGTTATTGTTCTTGTCTACTATTGTGTCTTAGCATAAAATCCATTATCTTTATATTAAGATGTTTTATGGTGTAAGCTATCATGTAAGCTATTGTATTAAGAGATTTTAAGATATTTATGTGTTTCTGAATTTGGTTTAAAAGACATGTTTTACTATGATTTTAGACATTCAAGTAATATTAAGCTCATTACACCAAGACTTAACAATATTACAATCATCAATAAGCATCATTACATTCTAAAGTCAAACATCGAAATACCATAAACGTTATTACATAGCCATAGTAGAGAGAAAAACCTACACTGATAGCAAGAGTACTCCAAACCTTGCTAAAACATCCTAGCTAACATTTAAAAACACCCTAGCAACAAGCAGCTAAAAACAGAAGTTTAAGTTGGTTGGCTTTGTTGGCTTGGTCCTTCTCCACTGTCCATGCCACATGTGGTATTAGTATTTGCCTTCTTTGACTTCCTAGGCTTGTAAGGAACACCCCCTTCTTGCATTTCAGTGAGTTATGTCCCATCAAACCACATCTGTAGCATTGCATTGTTCGTCCATGGTTGGTCACTTTTTTTTCTTTTTTCAGTTCCTCATATATCCCCTTCTTTCTCTTTTGTGGCTTCTTATTCCGACCCATATAAGGCTCTCTTGGTGGTGTTGTCAGCGTTGGTTCACCTGATTTTTTTCCAAAATTTGAGACCATTCATTGCTTTGATGGTATCACTATATTGTGCCACCCATTTGCTTGTCAAATACCAGTCACAGATGTAGTCTTCTACGTTGAGTTTTTTTAACAACACCACCTTCAAGGCGTGTCTACACGGTATCCCAGTCAAGTCCCACCTTCGACAAGTAGAAGTCCTCAATCGCATATGAAATTTATGGGCTATCCCATTCTCAATCACCTCATACATTCCATTAGTGTTGGGAATTGCCACAATACAATTCTTCCTTTCTTTCTCTTCTGCGGAAATGACCTTATCAACTTTCAAACTGTGTCTCTTATTCCATACTCAGCCTTTTGTTTCCTAAGTGAAATCCGCACCATAGTCTGCCTCCTCATCGTCTCTAGCATCTCAACTAAGGGCAGTGCACGTGTTTTGTCAATAACGTTGTTGTAAGACTCTGAAAAGTTGTTAAGAGTATCTTTACATGATGATCTAGTACCAAAGAAAGCACGGCTACAACTATTTGGATTCCTTTGTTGGAAAGCTTCATAGACCTCAACATCATATGCCTTTAATTTCTTCATGCCTGCGTCGAAGTCAGCCTTGTTAAAACTGTGGACAATCTCCCAAAACAAAGTTTTCATATTCGGTTTCTTTGCATGGTATCGCCTCAAATTTCCATAAATGTGTCTTGCACACATTCGGTGCTCGACTTTAGGTAACTCCTTTTCCACAGCTATTAATAACCCTGAAATTTAGCAAAAAAACATGAAATCAGTCTAAGCATTTTCTGTAAATTAGTGTAAAGCCAAACATGAAATCAGTCTAACCTTTTGTCTATCTGAAATCAGTGTGAAACCATCACGAAGATTAAGATTGCCTGTCAGCTTCTGTATGAACCACAACCAACTCTATGTGTCCTCTACTTGCACACAAACCCATGCGATAGGGTATATCTGATTATTAGCATCTCTTCCAATAGCAGCAAGAAGTTGACCCTTAGTGTCAGATTTTAAAAAACAACCATCAATACCAAAAATAGGTCGACAATGTGTTATCCATGTTTTTCTTAGTGCAACAAAGCACACTTAAAACCTGTCAAAGACTTCAAGTTCACCTTCCCTTATAATTGTTCTAACATCTACAGTGGATCCATCATTTGACCTGACACAAAAATTTACAAAAAATTTTGTTAATAAACATGAGTATGGTGTTTGTATTTAACAGTGTGAAAAGGTGACTTACTCAAGTATTTCAAGCTTGTAGTCCTTTATCCTTGCATATTGTTCATCGTACTCGGCTTGGATGATATCTAAAGCCTTCTTCTTTGCTTTCCTACACTGATCATCCGTTGGCAGCAAATTGTAACGCTCCTCAATCTTTGCTTGAATGACTTTTGGCTTCATAGTAGGTTGATTCCTGATATCATTCACCATCATATTAGCAATAACACCTTCTGACATTAACCTACACCGACCATTCTTGGTGCAAGTATGTTCCTCTTGGAAAGTCTTCACCACCCATTGATTCACTGAATTCTCGAATGAACAATAGATTCTCCACGGACAAGGTTCTTCACTAACAATCGCACATCGAACCTCACACTTAATAGCCCCTGATTTTGTCATCTTAACATTCCAACCACCCATCAAAGCATATTCTAAATCAGCCTCTTTAAATTCTTCAACACTTACAAATACTTGTATTATTGCTAACTCACCACTTCCCCTCTTCCATCCTTCATAATATACGCAATTTTCCTCATTTCTTCACCATCAGATAGAGGAGGAGTTCGTACCATGTCACCATTCACCTCATCCTCATCATCTACAATGTCAACAATTATATTTTCAATACGAGACTCTTCATCACATACCTCATTAAACCCATTCCTGAGATTATCAGTCGCCTCTTCACTATTTTCATGACCAGTATCATCACCACTTTCATCACCGTCTTCATCTTTCTCCATATATATATTGATACACCCAGTAAAAATTGCCAGTTCACACATCTTTTCTAAACTAGGACTGCTATCACATAATATCTTCAAGTTAGAAAAGTCTTCAACCGGCAACTTGTACCAGAATCTTTGTCTAGATAGTGATACAGTCATAGCATTTCCCAAGCCCTTAAACAGTGCATGCGGTTCTGATTCAAGTATCAATTCTCTTCCTCCGATATAAACCATAGACTGATATTCACGAGTCTCAAACTTTCCACCATACCATACATTAAAACAAGCAACTGTGTCACTGAAATTTAACAAAGAAAACACAAGATATTAGTCAAAGATTTTAATCGAACACTTGGCATGCATAAAATAAAAATTCTTCCTACACGTGCAAATCTTCAACGATTGGCAATAAACTTGGTCTAACTATCATATAGTCATCTTAGAATTGAAATATATGTTTAAATTTTACGGTTTCTTGAACTTTTTAGAAAACTCAGAAAACCAAAATTACCTCATTTTCGAAGGATTAGAAATTTAGAACGCTCTTAATGTCGATTTAACTGTACTGAACTCAATCAAATTGTTATTTTTCTCCAAACCAAGTAACGTCTAACAATTACACATGATCTCTCTTCTAAATTTTTTTGGGGTTCATCGAATTGGGGAAGAAAAAATGAGGAATGTCGAGGAAGGTGATGACTGGAGAGTTTAATTGGTTAATTCTAGTAAGTACCTATAAATGTTCATATACTTTCCTTCAACATTTAAACCCAAAAGAAATGTAGCTCTCTATGTTTCAGCCTCTTCGGTCTCCATGGCCCCTCGTCCATACTTTGAGAACAAATAAAATGATGAAAGTAGAGGAGGTCCTGAGCACAGCCAAATGAAACATTGGTGTATAGCCCCCAAATTTTCTAATTAAACCACCTCCAATAGTTCACTTGATTTTTCAGTCTAAAATAATAAGTTTATAATAAAATTAAGTTTTATTCCAATGAACAATGATGCTTTATTTCAAAGCGAAAATAGAGTAATAAACAAAAAATAAATAAATTACTCTATATATAAATTAAACTTTATTTTATTTTATTATAAAGTGAGAAATAAAATGTAATTAAAGTATTTTTATTCTAAATTCTACTTTAGAATGAATTATATAGTGAGGTTAGAGATGATATTAGCAACAAGTTTCAAAGTTTTGTAATGTGTGTGTTTACAAAGCCATTGTCATTGATTTAATTTATTTAGAAAAAAAAAAGATTTTTTCAAAAAAAATTCTATGTTTGCAAAGCCACTCCCTTTAATTTAACTTATTTAAAAAGAAAGAGATACTAATTCTTATGTACTAAAAACAAAACAATATCAAAATTTGAGATAAACCAAACTGATCGAGCAAAATGGAGTTGCGTTAGTGGTTGAATATCTTATAGCTTATTACCTTTTTCCAAAAAAAAAATTAGTCAGCCAATTTATCTTAATAAAAGAAACACGTGAATTATATTTTTCATATCTCATGAAACATGAGTAGTGACTAATATAAATCAATTGCATCAATTTCTTTTTGACAGTTGCAACAAATTTTCCTTAAATACATATTTTTACCAAATATAACATTTTTGAATGGCCAAGCAAACGATTTAAAATAAAAGTCTTAACATTGGAGCCATAATTGGTATATTCGTAACTTCCCTTACATAAGAAGAATGACCCACTCCAAAAGCAAAAAAAATAATAAATTTGAAAGAAAGAAAAAACAAATTAAATAAACAAAAAATTGAAGGTATAAGTGTGAATCGAAGGAGTCATGAAGAAGATATCATCTCATCACCGTCTCTCTGAACAAACAAAGTAAGAATTGAACGAGCAAAGTATTCGAAGTTCGAAGGTCGACAAAACCTCGCTTGATTCAATTCAGTTTCGGTTTCTAAGACAAGACAAGTTTTCTGATTATTTTTTTTGTAATCGAAAGTTTTCTCCTTTTTTTTTCTTTTTCCTCGTTAGGGTTCTTTCAGTTTTTGCCGATAAAAATACAAAAACAGTTCGAAGAAGAAGACGAAGATATACTTCGAAGTTTAAAGGAGCGACACAATCGAGAGAAAGAGTCGGCGGTGAGTCGATAAGGTTATGATACTTACTGGGTTTTGTATACTCTGTTCTGGGTTTTGTGTACTCTGTTCCGGGCTTTGTATACTCTGTTCTGGATTTTTGTAGATGATTCTTAAAGTCTTGGTTTTTACTGTAGATTCTGTTCTGTTCGATTGATTAGTTTTCTAGTTTGGATTCCCAGGAACAGTGTTCTCAAAAAAAAATGATGAACAGGAGCAGCAACTCAGAAGGTGCTAAAGCAGAACAGATCATATTCGAGTTCTTTGCTAAAAGCCTTCACATAATCCTCGAATCAAGGACTCCTTTCATGTCTTCAAGGAACTTTAGTGGTGAACAGATGATATGTTCCCCTTGCTCATCTTCTTCATCTTCCTCAAGCGTCAGGCCTCGTGACAAATGGTTCAACTTAGCTCTCAGGGAATGTCCTGCAGCGTTAGAGAGTTTCGACATCGGGCGTAGAAGCAGCCTTGAGCCTCTGGTTGTTGATGTGGTTCTTGTTGCGAGACCATTTGTTGGTGGTGGTGGTGATCAGATGAGTTTGTCAGATCAAGATGAGTTGGGTTGTGAAACAAAGAACGAGCAAGTAATAGAGAGGTGGTTGGTGCAGTATGATAATAGGAAGGTTAGGGAAGCTGCTGCTTCTACTAGTGGCAACAGGAGATCAAGTAGTAATAATAAGTTGCAAGTGATGTATAAGAAAGCAACTTTGCTGCTGAGATCACTGTTTGTGATGGTTAGGCTTTTACCTGCTTACAAGATCTTCAGGGAACTCAATTCCTCTGGACAAATCTGCAAGTTTAAGCTTGTCCCTAAGGTTCCCACCATAGTTGAGCCATTCACTCGTAGAGAAGAGGCAGAGATGCAGAAGTTTGTGTTCACACCGGTTGATACCATCTGTGGTAGACTTTGCATGTCGGTGTTGTATCGATCTCTCTCAGACGTCAGTTGTGAACACTCAGCTCCTGTGTCTCCAACGTTTATAACAGATTATGTTGGTAGTCCTTTGGCTGATCCTTTAAAGAGGTTCCCTTCTCTTCCACTTTCTTATGGTTCACCTCCATTACTGTCGTTTCAGAGGCGACATAGTTGGAGTTTTGATCGTTACAAAGCCTCTCCTCCACCTTCAGTTTCTTGCTCACCGTCGCCTACACGGTTGGTTTCAAATCCTTGTTCCCGTCGCCTTCCTGATATACCTACTGGTCGTAGGAAGGAAAGTTATGCTGAAGAGTATTTTCCTTCTCAAGAATTCTCCCCTCCTTGTTCTCCTTCAGGACATGTAGACGCTGTCTCAAGAAGCATCACGCGTACTGAAAGTGCTCCAGTTAGAATCCCGGCTCCTAGTTTTGAGTCCAAACAAAACTTGGTGGCACCTTCTCCTCGTTTAAAATTGTTAAGACAAGCTTCTTTGAAGCCTGTAAGAAACAGTGGCCATGTTGAGTCTGGAGCAGGATTGGAGAAGGTAAACTAACTCCACATGACTCATCTTTTTTTTTTTCCCTTCACTCATCATGTGACTGATTGAACGAGTAATAGCTTTTGTTTTCTCTCTTAAGCTGTTTCTTTATGGGAGAGAAGACTTTAGGAGGAACTCTGGGGTGAGACTGTCTTCCAACAGCTCACCGAGGATATCATTTTCTAGAAGTTCCAGTAGATCATACCAAGAAGATTTTGATTTCCCTTGCCCATTTGATGTTGAGTATGATGAGATTACTGATCCTAGTAGCAGGTATGGTCTTTCAAAAGTTACATATCTCACTGTGTCTTCTCCACTTTGTCTATTCTATTCCCATGGTACTCATTGTAGCTAAACCTAGCCCCATGCACTGTTTGACTTTGAGATTTTGAAGTAAGCAGCCACCAGGTCCAGACCCATCAATGCTTCTCTATCGTTGTAGCTAGCTTTCCATCAGTTTTGGTGTATTCTTGTACTGATCTTCTACATTGAAGATAGAAAACATATCTTCTTTGGTTTCAACCTTTAGTAAAGAAAACGTAACTCTTCATTGTCACTAATATCATGTCTCATCTGGTTTATCTTTTTAACTCCAGAATAGTTCTTTCTTTGGGTACTTGGGCTCTAGTGTTCGAAACAGCTTTGGTACCTCCTCTTTGCGTTCCAAAAAAAAAAAACAGAAGATCTTTCTTTGGGTTTATAAACTGTTAATATAATCAATTGAAATGGTTTTTTTCTGATCAAGTTCTGGACTGATGTTTTGGAACTACTACTTATATCAGACCAGGGTCTTTCGACCAGAGAGGATATATACATGAACCACCACTCGAGTCAAGCGGTTCCTACCCAAAGAAGTCACAAGATGCTGCAGTTGGTGCTCTTGTGAATATGCTGAAGAAAGCTCCGCCTCTCAGACAAGACATCACTGAATCTTCCATACCTAACAACAACAAACCTGCACGTACTCACGAGGTAGCAGCGGCTTCTATGACAGCGTCTGGGATTGCTCTGGCAGCAAAGACAACAGCTGATGCGTTGGAAGAGTTGAGGTCTTACAAGGATATGAAGAATGTGTTGCTTAGCCAATCCACAACCGGTTCTTCCTCTGTTACTACTTCACCTTTTGCTGTCTCAGAATCTTAGACCCTTTTGGGTTTCGGTTTGTTTCTGGTTAGTTTCGGTATTGGTGTTTTTATTTGGTTTTAGTTTTGATTGCATAATGTGATATTGGTCGGTATCCATGTAAATAAACTTATATCCCCAAAAAAAAAAAAAAAAAAAAAAACTATGTAGTAAACGGTAAACCTTTTTTAATCACTTATGTATATAAAATTTAATATTATAAAAGCTTTCTACAATTGCTTCAAATATGCAGTGTTTCCTTCACTGTCTTATTCTTTTGATTTTCCTCCTTGTTGGTTAATTCACTAAATTGACTATTTCTATCATCCCTATACAATTTAAATAAAATCACATGTTCCAAAAAAAAGGGGAAAAATATACTGTGTCCCTGCTTCATTTTATGTTCGTTTTTATAAATTTGATGTATGATATGGTTTTATAATCTCATAAATAAACTATTTGTTTCTTGGCACTTGTGAGGAAAAAAAGTGAGTATTAGAATTGCCTCAGGTTCCTATTGATCGGTGGTTGATGAGTCTCGAATCATGATTGATTGGGCAAAAGACTTTGTTTGTGCTTCTGATCTTCAGTGTGGAGTGCAATCAAAAATAGCTTCCGTTCTTAAACCATCTGAGAATTGTGAGCAATAATTGTAGGATTAGGATATCAGCACAAGCTTTAAACATCAATCTCATTCATATATGTTATGTACAAAAGTAAAGGTCAAATCCAGCAACTCTAAGAGAGGTGTAAGCTCTCAAACCACTACACCAAAGAAACATTATTGCCAGTAGTGTCCCAAAATTGTTTATAATATTTGGTATCTGAAGTGCATACTTTACGAGTTTTAGCCCGGAGCCGGTTCTCAAAGAGCTTCACTACCTAAACAAGGGAGACAAACTCATGCACTGTTAAATATCACGACATCAAGATTGGATCATCTGAAATGGAAGATCGTCAGGAAGAGTCAAACATAGTTACTTCTAAGAGCATATACCATGAATCTCTTACGAACGAAGCAAACGATATCTTAGGCTTATCTCGATGATGAAAGAAAGAAAAACAATAATTACTATAAAATGTATACTCTGACAATAGTGTGTTCTGCTTGTCTCGTATGGTTGGTCATTGGTGGTAGGCTCGGCAATTTATATTCGAATTATTGTTTGTTTCGATTCGTTCTAAAAAATTTTGAATATCCATAAGTCGTCGAAACAAAGCAAATACTAAAAATTAATATCAATTAAAAACGAAGCAAACCACAAATATTAAAAAATTCAGAGCCGGATATCCGATCCGTTCTGACATTATACAAATAGATGTTTATGTATAAATTAATATAAATTTTTATATATTATATAATTATTATTTTAACATATTATTTTATTAATTTTATTTAAAATTTACATATAAATTTTTTATAAAACTAATTTTTTTATGTTTTATAAGAAAATTTGATTAATTTTAGAAATTTGCTAAACATCTAGTTTCATTAATTTTTATTTTCATTTTATATCAAGTAAAAATATTTTTTTGAAAACACATTTATATATTTTTTAGATTTACTTGTATTAAACAAAGTAGATGAGATATCCACAAATATCCGTAAACATTTGAAAATATCAAAAAAAATCAGGATATCAGAAAAACCGGATATCAGTATTTCTCCGAAACAAAGAAAATCTGAAAATTAAATATTCGTAAAATATAAAACAAATCACGAATACTAAAAGTTACGGTGTTCTTCGATCAGTATCCATCCCTAGTTGGTAGTGTTTTGCTCAGACAATGAAATTATGTTAAAATAACTCTTAGGTAAACAGAAGATATTTGGTTAGCCCTGTGGTTTCAAACCGCAATTTTCAGATTTCGGTGGTTCAGAAAGCTTTTCAAAAATTTGGTTACTAGTTCGGTTTAATGACCAAGATGATCCGAATTATTTATTTTGTAAAATAATATACCAAAACTAAAACCGGTTTACACCAAAACTGGACCAGTGCTAACCAATAATTAATGAAATTAAAACTAAAAGTAACATAAAATATTTGATACTCACCGATTTAAACCGAATTTTAAACTTTTTTTGATAAAACAAATTTTGGTTAATTTCAGTTTTGTAGTTGAAATACGTAATTAAACGATAACCAAACAAAAATGTCATTCGGTTGATTTAAAAATCATTTAAAAATAATAATTACCCAAAAAAACTGAAATCGGTTCGGTTAGGGAAATCCGAAATGGCAGAGCTATGGTATTATCGTAACAGAAAATTACAACGTCAGCAATTAAATGCCACATGTATTGACACGTCATATTGTATGGGGGTGGCAGAGAGGAGCGTTTCTCTGTTTTTAGAATTAATCAATTAAAATCGAATTTATTTATATATTTTGTAGGAATTAAAAATAGAAGAAAAAAGGGAGGGTGATAAACTTGAAAACAAACACTTGTTGGTTCTATTTTTCCCCAGATTTTTCTGAATTAGGGTTTTCTGATCATTCCTCTCATTCTTCCTTCTCCAGAAACACAGCCACAACGCTTCATCTCTCTCTCTCCCTAGGTAATATTCATAACCGGAGCTCAGAACATCATTTTACTCGATCATCGTCGTGCGATTTGAATGCATGGACATAGTTCTCTCTCAATCTCAATTTTGCTCATGTGTCTGTGTGTTTTTTTTTAATTATAATTATTCTCTCAAATGATGGAATGAGTCAATGGTAAATTATATCTCGAATCTGACTATTGACCGTAATGCAATCGTGGAAGAAGAATATTTTTTTGGGTTATGAAAAGCTTTCACTTGATTCTTCTTTCTAGCTGAGTAATGTCGTCTTTGAATATTCGTTCAAATCTTAAGGATTTGCTAATAAGATTCTGTGTGTGTTTTGTTGATTGTTTATTAGAGGTGGGTACCTTTACAAGGTGTGAAGGAATTAATATGGATGGTACAGAGGATGCTTCTCCACTTCAAGAGCCTCCTGACCCTGAAGTCCTCGAAGTTGATCCAACTCTTCGTTATATTCGGGTTATCATTATTAACATCCACCTCTCTTTTGGTTTAAAGTTTGAGTTTTTATTGTGTTTGCTGATTACATTCTCTTTTCTCTTGTTAGTATAAAGAGGTTATTGGAAAAGGCGCTTTCAAAACAGTGTATCCTTTCATTACTTCTGAGACAAAAGAGTATTCTTTTGTAATAAGAGATGTTTTGTTTTATGTTTCTGCATCTTTTCTTTGTTTGTAACCTTTAACTTGGAAGTTACCAGTTACAAGGCTTTCGATGAAGTTGATGGGATTGAAGTTGCTTGGAACCAAGTTCGAATTGATGATGTTTTGCAGTCTCCTAATTCTCTGGAGAGGCTCTACTCTGAAGTGCGTCTTTTGAAATCGTTGAAGCACAGTAATATCATCAGGTTTTACAACTCCTGGATCGATGATAAGAACAAGACTGTTAACATCATTACTGAGCTTTTCACCTCAGGGAGTCTCAGACAGTACGTATCTTATCTCCCTTCCTTCCTCTCTGCACCACACAACACTTTGTCTTCTCTCTTTTTTTCACATGAAGTAATCTTTTTTGGTTTTAGTTACCGCAAGAAACACAGGAAGGTGAATATGAAGGCTGTCAAGTGTTGGGCGAGACAGATTTTAATGGGTTTGAGATATCTTCATGGTCAAGACCCACCCATTATACATCGGGATCTCAAGTGCGATAACATCTTCATCAATGGGAACCATGGAGAAGTCAAAATAGGAGATCTTGGCCTAGCCACTGTCATGGAGCAAGCTAATGCCAAGAGTGTCATTGGTATAGTTTCTGTTTCCCATTGCTTACTTATCCGCATTTCTTCTGTAACCTAACTTAATCCTGGCTATGTTCTTTCTGTCACATTTTGGTTACTATGTTACCAACAGGAACCCCAGAGTTTATGGCACCTGAGCTTTATGATGAGAACTACAACGAGCTGGCTGATATCTATTCATTTGGGATGTGTATGTTGGAGATGGTGACATTTGAATATCCATACTGTGAGTGCAGAAACTCTGCTCAGATATACAAGAAAGTCTCATCGGTGAGTTAGAAACAAAGTCATATAAGTCCCTGTCATTAGGTTATTGATAACATTTTAACCCAATCTGGTTCTTGGTGATTTCAAGGGGATAAAACCTGCTTCACTCTCTAAGGTTCAAGATCCAGAAGTAAAGCAGTTTATTGAGAAATGCTTACTTCCTGCATCAGAGAGGCTATCAGCAAAGGAGCTTTTATTGGACCCTTTTCTTCAAGTGAATGGTTTAACGATGAACAACCCTCTGCCACTTCCCGACATTGTAATGCCCAAAGAAGGTGCGTTCGGAGAACGTTGCCTTATGTCTGAAGGCCCTCCTGCAACACGGCCTAGTAGACCCATGTCTATGGATCTGGACGAAGACAATAACCTGCCCATTGTTACTTTCAGCGACAACTCAGGATCCAGGTGTATTGAGGTTAGACGCGCAAAGAGAGGGAATTTCTTTGTCCTCAAGGGTGAAGAAAACGATGAACAGTCTGTCTCGCTGATTCTTCGTATAGTAGATGAGAATGGTGAGCGTTTTGTGTTTTAAATACGTTTCTTTTGTACATTCTGAAACTCAACGTTGCTGTATCTTGTTGCAGGACGAGTGAGGAACATTCATTTCCTGTTCTATCAAGAAGGTGACACTGCTTCAAAGGTGTCGAGTGAGATGGTGGAGCAACTCGAGTTAACTGACCAGAACGTCACGTTTATAGCAGAACTGATCGACATATTGCTTGTCAACATGATACCCACGTGGAAAACTGATGTCACGGTCGATCATCTCATCCATTCGCAACTGAACCAGAGCTCAAGAAGTCATCAGAACGAAGCCAAGCCACAGAGTCAAGAGGAGAACGCTTTTCATGATGCTTGTGAGTCGGTTAGACACTCTTGGACCTCGGATTGCCCACGTTCAGAAGAGGAAGAAAAGCAGTATGTCGATGCCATTAAAGGAGAAAACGGGAGCTCCAACCAAGAAGCAGAGGAGGCAACGGAACCAGTGAGTTTGGAGGAAGAAGAGAGGTTAAGACAGGAACTTGAGGAGATAGAAGCTAAGTATCAAGAAGAGATGAAAGAGATAGCGAAGAAAAGAGAAGAAGCAATAATGGAGACAAAGAGAAAGTTATCTCAGAAGAAGGTAGAACGAGCTGATTAAGTAGTTTTAAAACACACAACAGAGACATCATTGGTGGTTTTTTCATTTTAATTTTCTCAGTTAAATTTGTTTCTTGAACAAGAACTAGCACTTGCTCTCCCTGAAAGTGTAGAAAGTTCCCTACAGTGTGGAGAGGTTCCTTCATGGTTTTGTTGTTTTTTTAAATGGTGGTCATTGAAGCTTTTTGATTTGGTCAAATGATGTTACAACATGTAAGAGACTGGTTTTGTTTTTCATTTCTATATATGAAGGCGATGATTCAAACATGTTACAAATTAAACGAATAGATGTAATGAAGCAAACAGAGTTCAATAAGGATAAAAGGAGTTTAGAAACCAAATTATCATTAACCATAAGGAGTTTAGAAACAAGAAACAACCTAACAATATTTGAAGAAGAGTTTTTTCAAAAAGCAGAGAGATAGGATAACAAAAGCATGAGAGCAAGATCAAAAACACAATCACTGGTCTCCAGGAAGTGACTTGATGATGTCGGAATCACCAGGATCAACAATGCTGAGACATGAAACACGGAAGTACTTTCCACAAGCAGTACCCAAATCAACATTGTTCCCATTGTAATGATGAACACCAACTTTAGCAAGCATAGCGTAGTACTCAATCTCTGATCTCCTCAACGGAGGGCAATTGCTAGAGATCAAAATCAACTTACCTAACACATCAAATAAAAAAAAAAAAACTCCCTCTTAACGATTCATTACCTAACACAAAATCGATCGAGAAGGCGAAGAAAGTGTTTACCTTTGGAGCTGCGAAGGGACTTGAGTACAGATTTGTAGCCAAGAGTGTACTTTCCACTCTTCATGACCAGAGCCAATCTGCTGTTGATTCCTTCATGGGACTTCTTCGTCTTCTTCGCCGCAACCATTTTCTCAACAAGAAGAGAGGCCTTCGGGGATGACGCAGAAGCTCTTGGGGCGGCGCAAAATGACAACTTAAATAGAGAGAGGCGAAGGAACCCTAATGGTTTCTTTAATTCTTTTCGTAAAGATAACAGGCCCACGGCCCAAATAAACTCGACTAAGGCCTAACGTATCTGCAAGGCCTAATAACTCAGGATTTAGTAGGCCCAATAAGGTACTTTCAGGTCAGAATAGTTGTTTTCCTCTTTTGTTGTAGTCATAGTTTACCACGCAAGAACCATATGAGAGATCTTTCCATCGCGCTTGCAGTGGCTAACCAATTTCATTCTCGATCTAAGCTACAATGGGTTCTCAGCTGAAGCCTTGGAAACATTATTATTATACATGGCATGGTCATCATCATCATCTCGAACTGACATAGCCCAAAGGGATGTGAAGGATGGGATTGTTCATTTTCATGTTAAAGGAAAGATATGTTGTGGAGTAAAATTATGTTGCAGAAAGGATTGAAGATCTACCTTGTCTGAAACTATGTGCCAATATAAATCTCTTCAGATATAAAGCCGCCTCTCATGGACAATCATGATCAGTTATCGGTATAGTCGGAGAAATTTTTTATTTTATCCTCTAAATTTTAAAAAGTTATTTTATATAGGTTGTAGGGTCTTCAAATTGTCGATTTTTAAATCAAATTTAATTTAAAATGCATGTGTTAAAAATATAAACTAAATCCTAGTTATTTTATAGTAATTCAATATACGGCTTAGTTAGGTTTAATTCGGTTTGGAGCTTTTGAGATCATGAGATGTAAAACAAATTTGAAATTAACACCAAAAAACCCGTAGAACGAGTACAATTATTTTGAGCAAAAGGTATGCTTAATCAAGATTGAAACCCACTTATGAGTATACAACTTTTGATAAATTAGGTCAATTAAAATTGTATTACTTGATTAAATACAGTAAAGTTTCTAAGTAAAGCAATATAATAATGAATAATTGAGAATGTTACACATTACATACGTGTATTTTGTTATTACAGAATCGATTGCGGAAATCATCGGATACTAATCAAATCATTCCTTACGATTTAACGGGTAATACATCATATATCCCACGAGTCATGCGGTGTTGGCTTTATACTTTTCCATTTAACAGAGTCATCCTTTTACATGATTGTTCGAGCTATAAGTAAATAAATGTAATTATTTGGGAGTAAGTAAATAAAGTAATTTCTTAGAAAAAAATCATTATCTAGATTAGTATAGTTGTGAGCAGGAGTGAGCTTTTTCTATGTAGCGAGAAAGAGAAAGTGTAAAGCTTTTGAACATTTTGTATGCATTAGAACCTTCGGCTAAAAAATTAAAGCTTAACCTTTTGTTAAAACGGCACATCTTTCGGCTTCGTGTCTATTGTGTAGCTTGATCTTTTCTAAATTGTATAATATTTAATCATGTTTTCCACTAAACCATAATAGCAAAAAAACTTAAAAAGTGAAAACTGTATCATACATACATGCATTTATAAAAACAAAACTTTTATAATAAAAATCGTGATGCAAATATTAGTTGGTTTATATACGTCCATAATCGTTATGCAAAAATGATAACACAATTTGAACATGTTTACCCACAAAATAAAAATAAAGGCTCGTCTTCTCTTTTAAAATATATAGTTTTTAGTTCAAAAGAATCTGATTGACAAGCATGTAAGTTTTGTCCATTATAATTTTTGTTGTGATTTTTAATGTAATTTTGGGTTAAGTTAAGAAAAGAAATACAAACAAAATGTAAACGAGTGTCAAATCAACCGGGCGTGGTGGGATGGGTTATTGGATACTCTGTACATGACGAACGAAGGCTATTATTATTTTTACCGATTTTACGCTAAATAATAAACCAACCTTGCGCGATTTTTATACTTTTTCACTCTTTATATTTTTCTTTTTATTATTCTGTATTATATCTTATAATATAAAATAGCTTCAGACACTTATATCTTATTATAATATAGTATGTTCTTCATCCAAGAATATAAAAATTTGTGAAGATATATAATTTCTTTTTTCATGTCTCATTGGTTGAAAGAGTAAAAGATGGTAGCCCACGGTGACGACAAAATGAAGTTGTTGGTCATTTTTTTTTAAAAGACGATAAATTTTAATTAGGTGGAAAAATTTAAAGATGTTAAATTATGTGCGCATTGAGGTAACGAGTTTGTTGCATTCAATACTTCATTTATTAAACTTTTTCCCCAGTCATATATATATAACTTACTTTTTCATTTAGTAAACTTTATTTACATATACAAGAGAACAAAAAAAGACTAAGAATAACAAAATCCAGACCTAACCATATCATCTATCACTTCTCTACTCTAAAGAAGTTTACATGCAAACCAAAAAAATAACCAAAAGATCGAGGAACAATTAGAAGAGGTCAAACATCTACTGTTGTTTTGTGTATGCAATACATTATATTGTATAATGTACTCTAGAGAGGGAGAGAAAGAGAGAGGGCATGATCATGGGGACAACAAGGCTTGTATACCAATGTCATTGTGTTTTCGTGAAGGACCAGAAGCTGGAACAGGGAAGTGTCTTGGCAAGAACCCCAAGAAATGACCTCTCCTCATGGTATTTTTGTTGTGATCATAATTAGGGTTTCTGTAGAAAACACTTGATGGTGATGAGGCTCTCGAGGCGTCGCAGTGGTGAAGGAAGAAGAAGCAGAGGATCAGAAGAAGAAGAGCTTGTGGGTTTAGTGATAATCTTTTTCTCCAATAATGTGAATGTGTAGTAACCATTTCTAGATTTCAAATCTGAATCAGAGAAAGAGATCAATAGAAGCGTTTTTATTTGTTTTGATGTGAGTGAACTGGGTTTTGGTTTAGGATCTTTGATGGAGTAAAAGATGGCAAGTAGTAGTGAGATCAGAGAGAGAGAGAGAGAGAGAGAGAGAGAGAGAGAGAGAGAGAGAGAGATGAGCTTTTGAAAGCAACCCCTTTTGAATAGGTCTTTGTTTGGCTGGAACAATTATAGTGGCAAGTAAAACTAAATAAAGGTAAGGGGAAAAGTACTGAACATTCATTTATTGCATTTTATAGATTTGAATCACTGACCTGAACAATCACTTGTGTAAACATTTTTTTTATAAATAAATGCTTCTTCTTTTGCGTCCCTTTTTATATAAAATGGAGTATATGATAAATAAAAAAACAATGGATTTGGAATTTATTCTTTTATATATATGCAGTGTCAGGTGGACCGGGGGACATGAGAAGCAGACTACAAGAAAACGAATAGTATTAAAACGAAAAAGAGAGAATATTAGCATTTTTGAGACATGTGTTTGCCTTTTTATTTCTTTAAATCTCTTATGTTACATTTTTTTATTATTCTTTATTAATTAAGAATTCATTAAAAAGGTTTCACCCAGAACCTCATAATCTGAAGCTAATATATTTGTTAGCACACTTTGCACTTCTAATATCTCGACAAAGAGGTAAATTATTTTCATGTAACTTTTGAAATAGTATACTGAAATACCAAAACTAATAAACGTACTTTTTTCTCACCAAATTCAAGCTATCGTTTTGTAAATTCAGAGTTACATGAAAATGTACAGAGATTTTTAACAACAAACGTAGAAAGTGGATGGTCATACCTTGTATCTTATGCATACCTTCTATCACACAATGGTTTACAGAAAATGTTAGTATAATGCATTGAAACAAAGAATTGTCAGAATTAAAATAAAAAGAAAAATGTCAGAATTAATCTTTTTTTTTTGTAACACATCAGAATTAATCATTTATAATAGCAAAATGGATGGTCAATGAAGAAGGTTTTTGGGTCCCCAGTCCCCAAAGTTAAGGTTAAGAAGAGAGAAAGTAGGAACAGGTTCATCTGTGTCCTTTTTATTATATTCTCAGTATTTGTTTCTTGTCTATAGATTTTATTATTTTATATGGTTCGTACCACTTGTAGAGTCTGATGAGCCAACTATTTGTCCAAGCACTTTTTCCTTTTGGCAAAGATAGTCCAGTTACTTAATTATCAAAGTTTTAGTTTAATAAAGACATGGAATCTTGGAATTGTTTGGTTTATATCTCTAGTTAACAGTCCTAACACCATGAGAGATTTCTAATTACTGGTAAAGATGATCAGTACAAACTCAAATAGGATCAATTTTAGTAATCTCATATATATATATATATATGCATATAAGTAT
The DNA here is from genome assembly GCA_905132885.1 of Moricandia moricandioides. Taxonomy (NCBI): domain Eukaryota; kingdom Viridiplantae; phylum Streptophyta; class Magnoliopsida; order Brassicales; family Brassicaceae; genus Moricandia; species Moricandia moricandioides. The sequence continues at coordinate 94,296 of CAJHQQ010000355.1, forward strand.
ATATGATATGGTTCTCATATGTATATATATATATATATATATATATCCGTATGGGTACATATACAAATTACAAGATTGGATAGTTATGCATGTCGTTAAGGGACATTTTTTTACAGCATTTTATATAGATATTTTGGAATTTGAACATAGATAGATTTCATTACAGAAACATAACGGTTATCCAGTCCTTTTAACCAGCTTTCATGCTAATTCGGTATTAGTTTATTTATTACGAAAAGATTAACGGTGGAAATTAAGACATAATTGCTCTGCTTTGACAAGAAAATACATAATTGCCATGCTTTGTTAATCATCAATTATTAGCCTTTTTAAATGCGCTTATAAGAGTACCCACTTATATCGCTTTTCTAGAAGTTTTATTTCCTGGATAACAACAAGAGTATGTGATTAAAGTAACACTAAATTCTGTACATCCAATTGTATCATATAGTAGCATTTAAGACACATTACTGGAGATCTTATTATATATGATATTAATAATTTACCCCTTTTTCATTTTAAGTAGTGTTTTAGGAAAAAAAATATTTCATTTCAAGTAATTTTTTCAAGTTTTTATATAAAAATTAAATGTAATTAGATGTTTATTACCATTTGTATTTTGAAATATGATTTTTATTAGCTGAATTTGTTATAGTTATTATTATTTTTAGTCGAACGAGATAGATTGAATAAAAAATTCTTAATTGGTGCTCAAAAATCTTAAAAACAAGTTATTTTGAAATAGGAGGCATGTCAAGGAAATTGAAATAAACAGTGCACTGGTTTGATATGTTTTGTTTCAAGCACAGTTCAGACTATGTGTGTTGAACTTAAATGTATATATAATGATACATTTATTTGTATAGTTATCGATAATTAATGTTTATTTTCAATTAAAAGGTTTAATAAAATAATACAATTCAGTATCACTAATTCAACCTGTGCATTGGTCATGTAAAGAAAGTATCGAGAAGGTTTCTAATCTGATTCTCGATGATGAAAATATGACTAATTTTGCATGTTAATAATTTACCACACTTCTTATAACCATTTAAAATATTATATAGATTATTAAATTAAAAAAAAAATCTAAAATAGCTGAAAAATGAATTACATATGTATAGCGAGACGTAGAAATATGCATATGTATAGCCCTCGTACGTGCGAAATGCTTTCAACAATCCTTTGATCCTTTTGAGTTCTGCTCCTCTTGATTACATATAAGTGTGATCAAAAGCTTCCCGTATATTAAGGAACAAAAAGGATGATCTTTATTCCATGATATAGGCTAAAATTGAACTGTTATCGAGTTATTCGTAATCGCACGCGAATAAATTTATCATTATCACCCATTTTGCTTTACAGTTCCTCATTTTACTCTCATCATCTTCCTTAATTACCCGTAGAGTGTGAATATCTTCATCATTGTATTACCATCACTCCAACTTTTAAAGTTTATAATGTTAATATCCTATAGTAGCAGCAATCTTAGTTTAGTATTATCCATGGCGAATCTATATACTTAGTAGAACTATGTAATCAAACTTACAGAAAAGTTGGCAACTTGGCATGCATTTATAAACACACAAACGCCCACATACATGTAACATAACAATAATACATAGTGCTGAACCTGAACCTGAAGAAGCAAAGCTGATCAAATCTGATAAATTCGTTACAAAACTTTTTTTCATATATATCACTAAGAATCGGATGATGTTGATTTCGAATGGGAACATGTATTGGATACTTTTTTTTTGTGCATGTACATGCACATTGGATATATTTATTTATTTTAAACTATTTGGATTTAGTAGTATTGTGGAGAGCTATAGTTTTTGAATACGCGTCATGCAGAACTGTCTTTTGCCATTTAACCAGTACTGTCCATACTAAAACTTTATAACCGAATAAATTGTGAATTCACGGAAAACATATGTAGTTATCGTAAAGATAATCTATGTTGAGAAATTGGTTCAAAAATATAATAAGTTGCGTATCACTTTTCAAAAATATATTAACATTTGAATTTATGGTTTATTGACTATTGTTTAGAGTTTTATATTTAAGAGGTGAATTTAAATTTATAAATATTATCAAACATCTATAAATGATTTAAAATAAATTTAATTCTTTTTTCATCGCAAATTTTAAAGTATTTGTAAAAATAATTATCATTTAAAAGTAAATTTGAAAATTAGAATTCTCCATCTATGTTCGTAGTAGACGAGTTTGAAAGAGCTGAGATATTATGGGTTACTTCTGCACCGTGCATGAAGTTTGAGAACCAAATCTCATAACATGCAAAATAGGGTGGGTTGTGAATTCAAGTTTATGAATATTTCACCATGTTGAAATATGAATTGTTTTATGATACTCGTTCAAGTTATTGAGGATAGGATTGTCCCTATTTATAGATATGCAGACCTAACATTTAAAATGTATTCATAGACAACATGCTAGAAGCAAAAATTAGGACGTAGATCTCGTTTTTACCCATTTCACATTAGTAAATTTCTGTAGCAATACATCTTTTTTGTTAATGAGAAATTCATTTTCCCCAATTATTTTACAAACATGCAAAGAAAAAAGAGAGTAAAGTCCTTACATATGAGGAGGACAAACGAAAATTATTGTCACCAAGAACAATAATGGATGAGTAAGGTAATTTATTAAAAGACGAGTTTATAGAAACTGGCGCGGATTTTGTTTTCGGATTTGCCATAATTGCTAATTGTAGACAATGATACACATCGCATCATTATGTTTTAACTTTCTTTCGGTGCAATTTTACCCTATTATTTACGCACGATTAGTAAATTATACTCAATTCATTCGTCTGATACAAAAGGATTATAAGAAGAACAAAAATCGGTAAAAAGTATTGTAGTTTGATCAAAATGCTACTGGGGCAGGATTGGTTTTTCTAATGTCACCTCCAACTGCAACTTTTACGGTTGGTACCGGTTGTTGACGTTTTACAACAATCATAAAAAACGTTATAAATCGTTTTAAACCGCTATAAACCGCTAAAATCCAAACGTTGGTTTCAACTAACGTTTACGATTGCGAGCGGTTGGGAAAGGTTAAAAAAAAATATTTTTTTTTCTAAAAACTATATAAAAAGAAATATTCAATTAAAGTTTTAAATTGAAATAATAAAATACCAATATATATATATATATATATATTATATTTTAATTTATATTATAAAACTTTAAACCAAAAATATTTTCTATAATTTTTTCAAAAGTTAATAGATAAATTTAGAAATATAGTTTTATATTTATTATAATAATATGATTTTAATATTTTTATAACTATATAAAATATAAATATTTTTAATTTATTATTTAATCACTATTGCAATTGGTAGTTAACCAATCATAAGTATTTAGCAAACACAATAGTTTTTAACAGTTGTACCATTCATCCAAATCTCTTAATAACCTTAAAACCGTAATCACATACTTATGCAAACGTCCGCAACCACAACCGTTCTATTACGCCAATCATGCTCTTAATTACCATACATTTCACTTTAAAACACGGACATGTTATATATATATTCTTAAATATACTTTTGTCGAGTTTAATTCAAGTGTTGCTAAGATCCTACGCTCTTTAAACATGGACATGTTATAAGATCGTTCCTGTTTAATTATGCTAAACCTAACTGAAACTTGACCTAATTATGAGTAATTTAATTACATAAATACTAAATCTTAAATGGTTTCGTACGAGTCAGGGAGCCTTTCAGCCGTTTCCTACCTATGTAATACAGAAATATTTTCAACACCTAAGTTTGATTTTTCGATTAGCCCAGCAACTTTCGGTCACCCTGCTTTCATCATCCACCTAACAAAAATAATAGTATAATTTTTCTCTATTTTTAAAATTCAATGTAAGAGTAATAGCGTATATATTCGTTCGATACAACTAAAATGTTATGGATCTTCGGATACTTTTCTAATCTATAGAATACGTTATTGCTCACCACAACAAGTTAAATTTTCTAACAAACATATTAGTGACCAGTAAACGACAATCCACAAGAAAGAATTTTGCTTTTTCCACTCCGAAATAACTTTTTTTTCTTTATCGCAGCGGAAGCTACAACACAACTTTTTTTTTGGTAACCAGCTACAACACAGTATTGACGATATTTAAAATTTAAATGTCAAAAGTATAATTCGCTAAGACAATATTATCAGCTTCTATATATATGCACATATGGGGAGTTCCAAAAAAAAAAAATGTACCACATTTGGTATTTGCTGACTCGGAGTTTGTTCTGCGTTAACACAAATAATATAACTTTCTTTCTAGTGATTGTATGGTTTCTGAATTCATTAACCCTGCATATTCCATTTAAAATGTACTACTAAAAGTAAGACAGAGATCAGATATATAGAAGTAAACACGGATGGAATAACCCTATAATTTTCAATATTTGTAATTTATTTAGATATCTAAATTTTTTTTTGGAATATTTACGGATATCTTATATACGTTGTTTAATACAAGTAAATCTAGCACACTATACGAATTTGTTTTCAAAAAATATTTTTACATAATAGAAAATAAAAATTAATGAATTATATGTTTCATAAATTTTTTAAAATAATCAAATTTTCTTATAAACGCACACTATTTTAGAAAATTGTCGTTTTTATAAAGATTTTATAAGTAAAATTTAAATAAAATTATATATTAAAATAATATTTTTATAAAATCATACATATAAAAATTTATATTTATTTGTAGATATACATCTATTTGTATAATTTCAGATCGGATTGGATGTTCGACTCTAATTTTTTTAGTATTTATAATTTGCTTCGTTTCTAACAGATATTATTTTTTAATATTTGTTTTACTTCAATGAATTACGAATATATAGATTTTATGGAACTAATCACAACAAATAACGAATTCGAATAAAATTTAACAGATAAAATGTGTAGATGGTTGTGCTCTAAATAAGATCGAAGGTCCCATCGTTATCCACACGCTTCTGGCCTCCTAACTCAAACGTGTATAAACATCAGCATCGTTGGTCAAAGCTCCTGCCAGTTCCACTGTGTTTGAGCCGAGTCTAGACAATCTGACTAAAAACTCGTCAGTGGGTTAATCAAGAGAAAACTTTTATTTCTTTCAAGGGGTGATTACAAAATCAAAGTGACTAGTCTCTCTAAAGAACTGCCTCCTCTCTCTAGTTGGCTTTTCCTCTCCTTATATAACCAGGTTGAGATGCCCTAATTACATTGATCCTTTGTTGGGCCTTTGTTAATTGGGCCGAATATCCAACCCGAGAGGGAACAAGTTCTAAGGTCGTCCGTCTCTGGCTTGGTAAACAATCGGCTTGGAGTATATTCCCAAGCCGATCGTTTTGTCGTCAGCGTTGATCCAGTATTGAGCCAAGCCGAAGGATCTTCTTTGCCGTAAGTCGGTCGTTCATCGTCGGGGTCTGATTCCGGCGGTCGATTGGCATTTAGTCGGTCGACTACATCATGGGCTCTCTTGATGGAGGTTACCCTCCTACAATAAGTCCCCCCAGTTCTTTGGTGGTTGCAATTGCTAGCACCAATGAATTGTGTCGGGCTTGAGACACACTAACACTCTCTCGTTCTCGTCGACGCTTTGTTCGTAAAAAAGATAGGGCTACAAAAATAAAATATATTCATAGTACGATACATAGCATAAACACGAAAGAGTACATGCTCCCTTCAAAAAAAAAACTACCCTTCATAAGATATAAATAAAATTACCCGAGATCGTGTAATCACTGATGTTGAGCGGAGCCAGAACCTTATCCACCTCCACATCTTCTCCTGGGGCAGCAGGTCCAACCTCCTCTGAGTCAGGAGAAATGGGGATTGGAGCCCAGTGTTCACAGATCTTCCCTTCGATCTCAGGGATCATTGGCTCCATATTAGCCAGATTGGCAATATGCCTCGACAACTTTGACTTTTGCAGTTTTGAATTCATAGTCATTGGCATGTGTGCACCACAAAGAATCTACGGAATCTCGGCACTCACGGTAGTCCTCAAAGGACTTTTTCACCTGCTTGAACTCCCCGAAGGCAGCCACAAACCGAGTCACTCGATCATTCAGGATCGAGGCCATCTCCCTCCATCCAGCCCGACACGCACGACGGAGACTTGAAGCTCGCTCTATCTGGAGATCCTTCTCACGCAAAGAGCGCGCCTCAACCTCACCCTTGAAACGGGCAATCTCCTTCTCAGCCATCTCGACTTTAAATTGAGTCGTCTGCACTTCCAAACAGCTAGCCCTAAGAGCCTCATCCATTACGTGAAGGCCCTGCAAAAAAATTCTTTAAAGAATTAGAAACAGCACCCGACATATAAAATCACACAAATATTAAAACCAACCCCCATGCACAACCAATATGCCTCCGCAAACTTCTCTGGTCCATCAGACTCTTTGCTGGTCACGGGCTGACCCAACGGAACGTTGAGCGAGGCAAGGTAGATATTAAGGTCAGACCTGTTAGAATAAGTAGATTTGAGAGTATGGAGGTGAAGAACACCAAGAACAGAGAGTAAAAAGAGAGATGAATCTGTTAAGACAAGAGAGAGAGTGGAGAAGTATGTTTGTAATTGGGAGAGAAGAGAGAGTCACGAAAATGAGGAGTATTTTCTCCTTAATCAGATTTCTTGTTGCTTACAACATATTTAAAGACAGAGAAGAAAGAGAGAGGAAATTAACAACACACTGGTCCAAAGACTGTATTCTGACCCAACAGCTCTTTTTGCAGTAGATCTGGATTTGAATTCAAACTTAACCATAGTAGCTGGTTAACTCAACCCCAATGGTCTTCCCAAGCTTCTTATGGTTAAGTTAGGCGACCCCAGACCTCTGCCTTGCCTTACAATCCAAGCTAGATCATAGATAACACTCGTTAGGTCTGTACGGACATAAACTATTTTTTATTGTCCAAATTATTTCTTCTTCATTCTTTTCCTCTCTTTGGTTCTTCATCTCAATACTCCCCCTCAAGCTTGATCGTAGTGACTAGTCAAGCTTGGAAACATGAAGAACTTCCCTCATTAAAACCTTAGTGTGCAAAACCCAGTGGGACAAAAACACACTAAGGAAAAAGAGTAGAAGTCTCCATGTTAGAGGAGTCAGTGAGATGTGAGGTCTATGAGTCCCAACTTAGAGTGGATGAACTCACAGACTTTGGTGCTTGCTGCCTTGGTGAAGATGTCAGGTAGTTGGTCTTCACTTCTTGTGTAGCACGGTAGGATGATTTGCTTCTCCACAGCTTGTCTAACCTTGTGGCAGTCTACTTCAATATGTTTGGTCCTTTCATGGAAGACTGAGTTGCTTGCAATGTGGATGGCTGCTTGATTATCACAATGCATAGTGATTGGTGATGTAGTCTCAATTCCCAAGTCACCCAGCAATCCTTTGATCCATATCAGCTCGTTGGTGAGCTTCCTCATGGCCCTATACTCCGCCTCAGCACTTGAGCATGACACAACCTTCTGCTTCTTGCTCTTCCAAGTTACCAAATTACCTCCAATGAATGTGCAATAACCAGTTGTTGATCTCCTATCAGTTCTGTCTCCTGCCCAATCAGCATCACAATACCCTACAATCTCTGTGCTTCCATTACATGCCATCCAAACTCCTTGACCAGGTGCCTCTCTCAGGTATCTCATGATCCTTTCCACCATGTTCCAATGATGGACTTTAGGCGCCTGCATGTGTTGGCTGACTTGGTTCACAGCAAAGCAAATGTCTGGCCTGGTGATGGTCAGATAAATGAGCTTCCCAACCATCCTTCTATACTGCTTAACATCACCATATGGCTTGTCTTCAAACTCCCCCTCTCTCAGTACTTTGTAGCCTTCTTCCAAGGGTGTTTTAGCTTGTCTTCCTCCAAGGTTTCCTGCCTCAGTTAAAAGATCAAGTGTGTACTTCCTTTGGGACAGAAAGAGCCCCTCTTTAGAGCGGCATACTTCAATCCCAAGGAAGTACTTGAGTTCACCTAAATCTTTAATATCAAATACAGATTTTAGAAATACCTTGGTTTCTTTGATGCCTTCTTTGTCACTGCCTGTGATGATTATGTCATCAATATAGACTAGAATGACCACAATTCCTCTTGGACCAGGGAGTGTAAACAAGGTATGATCAGCTTTTGATTTCCTAAAGCCTCTACCATTCAAAGTAGTACTCAACTTGTGGTACCATGCTCTTGGAGATTGCTTCAGCCCATAGATTGCCTTCTTAAGTCTTAGAACATTTCCAGGTTTGACCAACTTCTCTAGACCAGGAGGTGGGTGCATGTAGACTTCATCTTCTAACTCTCCTTGAAGGAAAGCATTCTTGACATCCATCTGCCACAATTCCCATTCCAAATTTGTTGCAAGTGATAGGATGATTCGGATTGTATGCAGCTTGGCTACTGGTGCAAATGTATCCACATAGTCCTCTCCATAAGTCTGAGTGAAGCCTCTTGCAACCAGTCTTGTCTTGCGCCTCTCCACCTTTCCATTTGGTAGAAACTTGATAGTAAACACCCACTTACTTGACACAGCTTTCTTGCCTTTGGGAGTTCACTTTCATACCAAGTATCATTGATAATCATGGCCTTTGTCTCATCTCCAACTGAGTCTCTCCACTCCTCAAGCTCCATTGCTTCCTCATATGATCTAGGTACATGCTCCTGATCTAAACCAGTAATGAATGCTTGATGCTCAGGTGGAAATTGTGCAAAGGAACACACTGCTGAGATTGGATGAGCTACTGCTTGACTGTTGTAGTAGACTCTTGTGTTTATCCAGTTTGAAGGATCTTTCCTTATCCTTGTACTTCTTCTTAGTGGTTGAGCCCGATATTTTTCTTCTTGCTGTTGACCCTGGTATTGTTCTTCTTGCTGCTCTTCTTCTTCAGGAACTTGAGCAGTCTCAGGTTCTTGCACACTCTCCTGATCATGAACATTCGGACCTTGTTGCTGTTCTTGCTCATTTCCCCCCTCAGGATCAGGATGAGTTGTGTCATCAGCCTCTTGTTCAGTATCTTCTTGAGAAGCTGTCTCAGTCGCCTTCTTTGGTTGTGGCATACTGATTCCAAGACTTTCCATAATCATCCTAAGGTTGTTTGCCCTATCCGAGGGTGCTTGAGAAAGGTCCTTTAAGTTATCCCAATTTCTTTCATCATAGAATCCTCTTGATTCCACAAACTTTACATCTCTGGAGACCATAACCTTCCTAGTATCTGGAACATAGCATTTGTAGCCTTTCTGATTTGGTGAATATCCAATGAAGATAGCTTTGATACTTTTAGCTTCTAGCTTGTTTCTTAGCTCACCTGGGATCAAAACAAAGCACACACACCCAAACACACGCAAATTCTCAATAGATGGATATGTTTGGTTCAGTACCTCATAAGGAGAGACATCTTGTAGGATTTTTGTAGGGATTCTATTGATTAGATAGCAAGCAATGATCACAGCATCCCCCCCCAAAATCTTTTGGGAACATTTGTGTGAAACATCATGCTTCTAGCCACCTCCATAAGATGTCGGTTCTTCCTTTCCGCAACTCTATTTTGTTGTGGTGTGTATGGGCAGCTTGTTTGGTGTATGATCCCATGCTTGTTTAGATGTTGTTTGAAAGCATTGCTTGTGTATTCTCCCCCATTGTCTGATCTAAAAATTTTGATCTTAACATTGAAATGGTTAGTTATGTAGTTCTGAAAGTTTATAAATGCTTCTAACACCCTATCTTTTGATTGCAGCAAGGTTATCCAAGTGTATTTTGACTTCTCATCTATAAATGTCACAAAATACTTATGGTTTTCTCTAGACAAACAGGGTGCAGTCCACACATCAAAATGAATAAGATCAAAGCAACTTTCATACATAGTCAATGATTTAGGGAAAACAGATTTGCAATGTTTGCCAAGAATACAAGCTTCACAACTATCATTCTTAAAGGAAAGACTAGGCAACATCAAGCTCAGTGCACGTGAGTGAGGGTGTCCTAGTCTAGCATGCCACATTGCATCTTTAGGTAAAACAGGAGATGAACTAAAAGCATAAGATAAATCAGATAAGCATTTTGTGTCTTCAAGTAGATACAAGCCCTCCTTGGTCACACCTTTGCCAAGCAAACTACTACTCTCAATATCCTGAAAGTAAACATCATTAGGACTGAAAATAGCAAGGCAATTAAGATCAGTTGTTGCCTTCTTAACAGATAACAAGTTTGAAGTAAATGTGGGCATGTAAAATGCCTTTGAATCCTTGTTAAACAATTTCAAGTTTCCTATGCCTTTAATAGGTACTTTCTCACCATTTGCAATTATCACATTACCTAAGGCAGGTTCAATGTTACTAATGAGATCAGCATCACTAATCATATGGTGGGAAGCCCCTGAATCTATCACTAGTGGTTTAGCAAACTGACCAGTAGTGTGTAAAGCATTTAAAGAGGTTCCAAGAACAATACCAGAGTTCTCCTTGAGAGCTTTGATGAGAGCATCAAGGTCTGACCTCTTGATAGTCTCATCTTGAGTAGTTCTCAAGGTAGATAAAGCACTGGTCGCCATTGCCTTTGCTTCACCAGCCACATTGGAGAGGTGTGCTCTTGCATCCATGTACTGATTCTTTGGCTCCTTGAACTTGGCAGGCTTGAGATGAGGGTGGAGAATCCAGCATTTGTCTTTCATGTGACCTTTCTTCTTGCAATGATCACAAATCCACACCTTCTTATCATCTTGTTTGTAGAACCCTTTGTTGGCAACAGCAGCTTCCACCTTGTGTGCCATGTTGAGCTCTCCTTTGCCTTCAAACAAACCCACTGACCCTTCCTCTCTCTGGATTTGAGCACACACATCATCAAGGGATGGTAACTTCTCAGATCTGAGTATGTGCTTAATCAAATCATTGTAGCAAGGGTTAAGAGTGAGGAGCAGTCCAAAGACCTTATCCTGCTCACGCCTCTCACTCAGGGCTGTTGGGTCTGTTGTGCTTGGTCTGAGCATCTCCAACTCAGCCCACAGTGACCTGAACTTCCCAAAGAACTGGTTGAAATCCATATCATCTTGTTTGAGAGTATTGATAGCTCTCTTCACTTCAAAGACTCTGCTCAAATTTGATGCATTTCCATACACCTTCTTCAGAGTATCCCAAAGATCCTTAGAGGTTTCACAATAGGAGTAAGCCTCTAGGATGGATGGCTCAAGAGAGTTTTGGATGACAGACAGCACCATGAGGTCTTCTTGACACCATTTGTCTTCATCAACTGTAACAATCTCTCTGCCATCTCCAGATTGTGTAACTTGCTTTGGGGCTTGACCATCAGTCACATGACTCCATAAGCCACGCCCACCAAGGGCAGTCTTCACCAATCTTGACCATAGAAGGTAGTTCAGCCCCTTTAGGGTCACATGAATCACAACAGCCTTTGTTTGCTCCATATTGGAATCTATGGACTGTTGGATAAAAGAGTGTCTCTGAAAGTTTTAAAGAAACAGAGAAATAAAGCTGAAAAACTCTCAGGAACAGCTTGCACTCACAAGAAATCCAAGTGATAAACTCAGAGAAACAAAGAGAAACAAGAAATCCAAAGAAAAACAGAGTATATAACAGAGGTGATTTGCTATTATCCACTGGACAATAGCTTAGGTGTTGACAGAAAGGAAGAAACTAAGGAAGAGAATTGTTTTGCGGAAGTGAACTATAGGTTTAGGAGCATAAAAGCTCTGATACCATGTTAGAATAAGTAGATTTGAGAGTATGGAGGTGAAGAACACCAAGAACAGAGAGTAAAAAGAGAGATGAATATGTTAAGACAAGAGAGTGAGTGGAGAAGTATGTTTGTAATTGGGAGAGAGAGAGTAACGAAAATGAAGAGTATTTTCTCCTTAATCAGATTTCTTGTTGCTTATAACATATTTAAAGACAGAGAGGAAAGAGAGAGGAAATTAACAACACACTGGTCCAAAGACTGTATTCTGACCCAACCGCTCTTTTTGCAGTAGATCTGGATTTGAATTCAAACTTTACCGTAGTAGCTGGTTAACTCAACCCCAATGGTCTTCCCAAGCTTCTTAAGCTTAAGTTAGGCGATCCCAGACCTCTGCCTTGCCTTACAATTCAAGGTAGACCATAGATAACACTCGTTAGGTCTGTACGGACAAAAACTATTTTTATTGTCCAAATTATTTCTTCTTCATTCTTTTCCTCTCTTTGGTTCTTCATCTCAATAAGACCCACCTACGAACGACTGCAGTGGGATCTGACTGGTTCCGCTTCCATATTTAGGAAGAAGATGTTGATACCACTCAGCAGTAGGAAGTTCGGCCCCATCATAGGCAACATCGCCTTCGTCAGTGGTGACTTGTTTGTTCTTGGGAGATCTCTCCCTTTCCCTCACCACAAGGATATCATAGGGAACAAAATCATCCATGGCCGGATTCGAATACTTCTTGACCACAGTTTGAGGAAGAGATTGAGCTTGATGATATGCAATTGCTGTTCGAACTTGCTTTGGAGTGAAGTATCCCCAGTAAAACGGACCACCATGTAGAATATCTCTAACAGTGAGCGTATCTGCAGGAAACAGGGGAAGAGGATCGGTAACTGCAAACCCCTTGGCTTTTTTTGGCTTCTGCTCTGCCGCCGTGTCTTTCGAAGATGTTTTTTTGGGTTTATGTTTCTGCGATAAGACTTTCATCTCCTCTTCGATGATGATATAGTCCATTGCCGTCGGGAGAGCAGCATAGATGGTGCGCGGTTTTTTGAGAGATATCTGCTTCCTGAACTTTGACTTGTACCATAGCTTTTTCCTTAGCGCATTTATTGCCACCTTATCACTGATCCCAATAACTCTCAACATGAAGATCTTGAATCTATTCATGAAGTCTCGGGGAGTCTCATCTTCCTTTTGGGACAAACTCTTAAGGTCGACATCGTAGGTTACCTTAAACATGAAATATTGCTTGAGGAACTCCAAGGAGAGTTGGCGGAAACTTCCGATGGAATTTTGCTTTAGGTGAGAAAACCACTCGAGCGCCTCTCCCTAGAGATTTTCGACAAAGAGGTGCCCAATAGCCGGCGTCTCTTTCACTTTCCCAGAGTTAGGCCCTACCCATCGCGATCTTGAAGGTCTGCAGGCGCTTTGGGATCAGTGGTGCCGTTGTACATAAGAATCTTGATCTTCAAGATGCAAAGAAAAGACTCTTGAGATGGATTATACTCTTGCAAGAATTTGATATTGAAATCAAGTACAAGAGAGGACTAGAAAATGGAGTAGCTGATCATCTCTCACGGATTAAGGTCGAAGATGACTTTACATATTGATGATTTCATACCCACAGAAAACGTTTACCAGATGGATGCATCATTTATCGGCCATGTGTGTTTGTCATCATATGAGGCATCGATCGACACTTTAGAAGTAACATCGATCGACACCCCAAATACAATCACGACAACCCAGGTGATGATGCATTAACAATTGATTTAAAAATCAATATCGCTTGCGATACCGATTCTCTAGGAGGTAGATGTTTAAGTCGGGGGTGTGTACATTAAAATCGACCAGATCAGATAGGCCATGGTATGTCGATATAGTAAATTATCTCGCTGCTGATGTAAAACCGGAAAGATTTAGCGGATATAACATATATAAATTTATGAGACAAATCCGAAGATATCACTTAGATGAGCCATACCATTATAAACATTGTTCAAATGTAATATACAGATGTTGCATTGGGGAAGTTGAAGTACAAGATATCTTATTCCACTGTCATGGATCCAATTATGCTTGAGATTTCGCGAGTTTTAAGATAGTATCTAAAATCTTTCAAGAAGGTTTTTGGTGGCCACCTATTTTTTGTGACGCTCAATCTTACATAGCACAATGTGATCCTTGTCAAAGGATAGGAAAAATCAGCAAATGACACGAAAAGAAGCGAAATTTCATACTTGAAGTGGAAGTATTTGTGATATACCATGGATTTTACCAGTTTTTAGCCATGGTATTTAAGGGTTTTAGAGTCTATTTATTATGTTCTGGAGTCTTTTTAGAGTCTTTAAAGGTTTAGGTATGTTTTGGAACAATGTGGTGATTTTTGAGTATTTTGGAAAAAAGGTAGAAGAAACTCGTAGCTGTTCATTGAACCAGCCAGAGTCAACATCGGAGACAAATGTCAATCGATGATATTTCTTGTCGTCAATCGACAGTGAAGCGGGAAAGGCCTGACTTGATCCATGGTCGACTTAAGCCCAAAGTTCCACACCATTATAAGACTGCCCATGACGAGTTTACTTAATCTTTAAGTGTTCTCCCATTGTATTAAGTAATACAAAGACTTTTCAACGCTTTCTTTCACACAACATACAGTTTAGGGTTTTTAGTAGTTTGGAGAGAAGATCCGAAACTCCTTCAGAGCTTTGTATTGGAACTCCAGTTTTCTACCTTATTCTATTTATGCGTCTTGTTTAAAGTATTGCTATTTTTTGCTTTGCTATGTCTGAGTAATTCACTTGTTAGATTTAGGGTTTAATTATAAATATGAAGGATTAACCAAAACTATTGAACTGCTAAAGTGATAAACATCCTTCAAGGAATTGCTTTTGTTCTAGAGTAGCTAACTTGAACCCTGATTTTAGGATTGTGGACGACTACGACAGTAGGTTCTGCACCACAATAGATTCCCTTGAGCTAAGATTACTAGAAAAAGCGATAACTGATTTAGTTAAGACTAGTGAACCTATCGACCAACTCGCTAACGCTTACCGAAGGAAACATAAATTGACGCTAGCTCAATAGCATCGATTGACGCTCGATCCATATCAATAAGCGGAATCTGAGATATTGGACTTAGTCAATAGAATTGATTCGCAGCGGAAGCAAGATACCTTTGTCAAAAGACTTCGAGTTCTAGGATTGTCAACCTAAGTATTCAATATCACTATAATATTGATTACCTAAAACCCTAGATCTAGTTATTTTCCCATATTGTTTACAACCTCAATCAATAAACTGGTGTCGATCGATGCTTTTTTAGAAGTAGTGTCGATCGACGACCATACCCTGGCGTCGATCGACGACCTTACCCTGGCGTCGATCGATGCTCTCCAATGATTTGACTACGAAAGTAGGTGTCTTAGGTTAGATAGTCTCACATACGTAAGTTGACAGATTATAACTTGATGTTTGAGTTCGAGAACTGCATATTAATATATCTTTGATAACATAATTAGTTTGCATTCATATTACACTTGAGAGTTCACCTAAGTCTAGCTTCATCTCAACTTGATAACTAACAACACTAAATCCTATTATTTACTGCTTTTACCATCATCATCTAACTTTATTTAAAAACAATAAATCTATTGTGTAATCTTAGAGTATATGTGGATTCAATTCCTAAATAATATAATTGAACATTTTATTTGATTTGAGAGAGTAATCGTAGTTCTAGGGTAATTTGAACACTTATCACTCTTCCTTTTTGAAATTTTCTTGGTAAGTCCATATATTCCCTTGTATACCTCATCTACTCTCCCATACGTTTAGAGAATAATTGGAAATGAAAGGGGTAACGCCGAATGATATGTTGTTTAAATGTAAGAAATTTTATTATGTAAAAATTAATAGCATTTACTTAATTTATATTCCAGATTTGGTTAGTGCCACAGGTGAACAAACATGGATGCAAATTGTGCCACGTGTACAACTCAGGACCAGAGAAAACTAGTGTCTCTGATTATGCCACACATGCATAACCTGCTAGAAGAGAATGATTTTAGAAGGAAAAGTGCCGAAATAAACACATTTGCTTTTGGAAAAAAAAAACTGGAAGAGAATACAAATGGCAACGCGAGGAGCTGCTGCTGCTGCGTTCGTAATATGGAAGCACCAAAGCAGCCCTTCTCTTCGATCTCTGTCATCGCACCATTTTTGCCCCATTTTCAAGCCTCCAATCATCTCAAAAGGTAACAAATCAGGGTTCGTCACCAAAAATTTGAAAAAGTGAAATTGGCATATATATATATATATATGATTCTCTTTGTAGGGTTTAGATATCAAATTAGGGCAATACAAGGAGCAAGTGTTGATCCCGTTACACAATTGAAGAACAACGATGAGCCAAAACCAAAACCAAAACCTGAGAATTGGAAAATCAAAATGCTTTACGATGGGGATTGCCCTCTCTGTATGCGTGAGGTCTTCGTAATAATAAGCATCTATCTCAAATGTTCATTACGAAATTTGAAAATATTTCTCTCAAACTTAATTGATCTGTTTCCGTTTTCTTGTCTAAAAGGTTAATATGCTTAAGGAAAGGAATGAGGAACATGGAAATATAAAGTTCGTCGACATCAGTTCCAATGATTATTCCCCGCAAGAAAATCAAGGGCTTGATTACAAAACAGTAATTTGTTTATTTAACCTTCTTCATTTTGTACTATCCTCTGTTTTTAATGTTCTGGTTCGGATTTGATCGAGATTTTTATCAGGTTATGGGGCAGATCCACGCGATTCAGTCTGATGGAAATGTGATAACTGGTGTGGAGGTAAAGCTTTTGCATCATTGGTTACACTAAGGGATGTTATATAGGGTTCTGATATTTAGGGTTGTCCTAGTCCATCTATATAATTTAAGAGTTTTAATCCTAATGCATTACTCATAAAGTATACAGGGATAGTTTAGGACTGTGTTAAAGAATAAATGATTTTGACAGGGTTGGGCCCTATTAATTTTTTTTGGTAAACAACAATATTCTAGTGTAGATGTTTTTGTAAACTGTTTTGGTATAAGATTAAAACTTCAAAAATTAATTTTCCTTCCAAAACTTTAAAAATTGAGTTTTTCCGTTAAAATTGTGAAAACAAAGCTTTCCTTCAAAATTCCAAAAATGTTTTTTCTGCTAAATCGAGTTTTTCACCAAACTCGAAAAAGTGAAATTTCTCTCCAAAACCGTAAAATCGAGTTTTTCACCAAAACTGAAAAACGAGTTTTCCTGCCAAAACTAGAAATCGAGTTTTTCCGCCAAAACCGCAAAATCAAGTTTTTTTTGCCAAAACCGCAAAATTGAATTTTTCTGCCAAAACCGCAAAATCAAGTTTTTCTCCAAATTCGAGTTTTCCCGTTAAAACTGCAAAAATGAGTTTTTCCACATAATCAATTTTTTCCTCCAAAGCCGCAAAATCGAGTTTCCCGCCAAAACCGCAAAATCAAGTTTTTTCTCCATAATCGTAAATCGAGTTTTCCCGCCAAAACCGCAAAATCAAGTTTTTATACTAATCGAGTTTTTTCCGTAATATAGAGTTTTTCCACTAAAACCGCAAAATTGAGTTTTTCCGCAAAATTGTGTTTCCCGCCAAAACCGCAAAATCGAGTTTTTCCGCCAAATCCGCAAAATCGAGTTTTTCCACCAAAACCGAAAAATCGAGTTTTTCGCCAAAACCACAAATTAGGTTTTCCCGCCAAAACCACAAAATCAAAATTTTCCGTAAAATCGCAAAATCAAGTTTTTCTGTAAAATCGCAAAACTGAGTTTTTCTGTAAAATATTTAATCGAAAAACCATTTTATTTTATTAATGTTAATGTATGAGATAATATATAATTTGTAAGTGATTATATTAAATTTATTAATATAAAATGATAAAGTGTCTTAAAAAAATTGAAAGGGTTCAACCCTACTTTACATATGTTGATGGGTTCTAGTTAGAGTTCATTTAGGGTTTAGGGCTGAGCTTAAATTATATAGGGCCGGGTTAGGTGGGGTAACCCATATAATATCCCTAGTTACACTAAACCCATTTCTCATATTATATCAATGTTCTTTATTTGGTGAAACGTTTTCAGGCATTTAGGAGACTGTATGAAGAGGTTGGGCTTGGATGGGTTTACACTATCACCAAATTTGAACCAGTAAAGCCTCTCTCTTCGAAGTTTGATTACACGCGAATCTTTCCCCTTCTATCCTGTCTTGTTCTGCGTTCATGGATACCATATGATTACTTGCAGATAGGGAAGGTAGCTGATGCAGTGTATGATTTCTGGGCTAAGTATCGACTTCAGGTCACAGGTATACTTCATGACGTGAATGATGCTTATACTTCATTCAAGTTTATTTTGTGCGTTAAAAGTGCGATATCTTTGTTTAATAGGGCGGCCACCTATAGAAGCTATTCTTGAAGCGAGAAAGAAAAATAAGGTAAGGAGAAAGATAATTCACATAGTAGAGAGCATTTCTTTTCAAGGAAATTGTCTAAAATATCACATTTTTAATATCATTTTTCTACTTTTACCTTTATTTTAAAGAGAAAAATACTATAATTCTATGGTTAATTAATCTAAAACTTAGAGGTGAGATGAGGTTTGAAATGTGGAGTTTATGATTTTTAGAGTATAAGAGTCTTTTGCCTCTTAATAAAGAAAATATTTGTGAAAAGTCTCTTCAATAAAGGTAAAGATGAATAATGGTATCAATATTATGGTAAAGATGAAAATTTCCATTCTTTTAATCGCTTTTTCTTTCGTAATCTTTACTCGAAAAAAAGTAAGGACATAATTTTTGTTGGCAGGTAGAAACATGTGATGACAGTAAGGCGTGCAAGATCTGATGTTTTAACAAATTTACCTGTACACCACAAACTGTTTGGAGTTACATATGCTCTATTTGCCCACTTTATGCAAACTTGAGTGTTTGTTTGTATATAATAAAAACACGTTAAATATTTTCAGACAAGACCTTCCTTTGGAAATATGAATATTCGAAATCAAAGTCGACACAGTTTGGAGTTACATATGCTCTATTTGCCCGCTTTATGCAAACTTGAGTGTTTGTTTGTATATATAAAAACACGTTAAATATTTTCAGACCAGACCTTCCTCTGGAAATATGAATATTCGAAATCAAAGTCCACACAGTTCGGTTACTTATCTCCTTTGAGTAAATATATATTTGATTGGCATCAGTAGTTTCATTCGATAATAAATGTCCGTAAGTAAATAAATTCGTATACAGGAGTAGAGAAATAAATATCTTAAGATAGAATTAAAAAAACTTGTCACTAAAATAACTTTAAAAAAAAACTAATCAAATAAATTTTATTAAAGATGTAAATATATAATTATACTTCTTGGTTAATTAATCTATAATTAGGGTTTAGAGATATAGAAGGTTTTAGAAGGTGATGTTTAAACTAAAAAAAAAATTAAATTTTCAAAATATAAAAGTCTATTTCGATGATCATTATTTTTGTGACAAAAACTTTAAAATGAAATATTTGAGAGATTTGTTTTTCTTTTCTTTTCTGAGTATTGTATGTGTTTTTTTTCAATTTTTATTCTTAACTTGTGGCAAATTAGTAATTGAGAAACCAAAAATTGAAAATGTAAATTTACGGTAAGATAATTGAGCAGGAGGTATTAAATGTAGCCAACGTTTACGGTAAGAGCTTCTCTCACGTAATTGCATAACATAGAAATCTTTTTATACGGTAAGGTTTTCTCTCAAGTGATTACATAGTGCTTTTTACATAGTGCTTTTTAAGATCGATATTAAGCGAAGACAAACAAGTTGATTTGGTTGTCCAAATGTCACTGAATGAGAATGCAATAGCGCGATATAAACTCAAATTACAAACGCTAGGTCTAGGACAATTTATCGGGAATCTAATGACCATGAACCAAATAACTATTCAAGGAATAATGTATAACCAATCTCGAACAACGAAGACAAACAGTAATGATCAGATTTGATGTATAAATGATTTGCGTCATCTTCAATTGTTCTTGACTAAGGACAAATTGCTTATCGTACGTTCTAAGTGATAATTTTGAAAATATTTCTTTTTTTTCATTTCATGGATTTCTCAAATCTTACCTTGTTCGTATGATGTTACTCTTGTTACTCTTGTCACCAGAGAATAAGTGTTAAAGTAGTCAAAACCTTTTTTTTAATCAAAATCCTTAAACAACAAGTCTAGATTTTTATTTATCAATTGTCTCAATAGTTTTCAGATTTTATTTGAAGATCCATTTACACCCTAATTTGGTAAATCAGTTATATGGAATCGATTTCACTTTTAACAATCTCGTTCCAAAATGGTGTGTCTGGTGTAGACACGATTTCCTTAAAACTTCTTGGATCATTTTTTTAATAGAAATGGTATTTTGAAATCTTCCTAAAACAGTTTTCCTTTGAAGCTATTTTTCTCTTTCTAGATTCATACCTTGTTTCATTTACTATAGTATCATGTACAGCAGTATCAATGGTTATCTCATTTTCCGAGGTGTTTCCGTTTCTCTATTTTTCATGAGTTTGTTTTGAACTTTCTTAGTCCTTGTAAAGAATTTTTTATTCAATTATTTGTATTTTCATGAATGTATGGATATTCAAGATTTACATAAGATAATTTATAGGCAATACTATTGTGTACATATCCAATGGAAATG
Organism: Moricandia moricandioides; assembly: GCA_905132885.1. Classification (NCBI taxonomy): domain Eukaryota; kingdom Viridiplantae; phylum Streptophyta; class Magnoliopsida; order Brassicales; family Brassicaceae; genus Moricandia; species Moricandia moricandioides. Next base: position 114,761 of record CAJHQQ010000355.1, read on the forward strand.
CAATCAACAGTTTTAAGTATATTGTGAATTTTTAGGAGGCGGTACAATAAAGTTTGCTAAATACCCCCACACTTTGAGATGTACGAGGGTACATCACTTTTCCATAACTAATTGGTGTTTTACAATTAATATACGTTGAATTTATCTAAAGTTCTATATTTTCTATGCAATAAATATACATTACAATATTTTGTGCGTAATTTATGAAGGTCACAAGATTTTTACTATCTTTAGTTTTTACAAAATAAAATCACATAAGTCGGAGTGATTTTATCACCATTAGTTCTTTCGACATTAGCTGATATAATTTATTGTTTTATTTTTTACGCATAACTGATACTTTCTTTATTTGCTTTGCATTTTTAGTTAAGGTTTATATTCATTACTCTTTTTATCGATTTGTAGTCAACATGGACTAATAGTGATATGCTCAAATTAACTTTTAAACACTCTCTCAAATAAGAGTTTCAATGTAGTACTAGAGGTTCCTATCCACAGGATTGTAGATCACACAATAGATTGAAGGTTTCAGATTAAGCTACACTAATAATGAAACGAAAATAATAAGACAAAGCATAAGATAGATTGGCTGTATAAGAGATGGAAGAAAACACCACATTTAGGGATTTATCAGTTAAAAGATTCAAAACACAAATCAGGGTTGCTAAGGGTTTTATAGGTTCAAATCAGTAAGTAATCCTAGCAATCAATGATAATAAGTTTGATATTAAGCTCATGAAATCCCTAAAACTACTAAGTTGTTAATCATACATAATCACGGAAAACATAATCAATGAATAATTAAACTGCATAAAATATAAGATAGAATCAATAGAGTTCAAATCACTCTCCAAAGGCATTCTCTGATCTTCTCTCCAAATATCTCTAGGGTAAAAATAAAAGCATAAAAGAAGGGTATGCGTAAAAAATGGCTCAAAAAACTATATATAGGGGGTCTTCTATAAATAAGGGAATTTTTGGGGTAAAGTTGCAATTTTTGGTTCTTCATTGAACTCGTCGGGCCTGAATTAGGGGGAGTATTGATCGTCACCCTCTGAGTGTTGTACGACACTACTTGATTCTCGACAACTTTCTCTTTGTGCGTCAAACAAACTACTTTTCAGTAAAGCAAGCATAACGTTTGATTTAGGATCCTCATTGACCTCAGATCGATCGCACTGGAAATATAACAAAAGCTCTAATGTGGGAGCAATAATTCCCACTGTCGATTCAATGAACGGAAGAAAGCAAAGACTACCTTACTTTCCTTGTGGTTTGGATTCTCTGTGAGAGACAAGTGACCAAATAAATAAGGAAAATATAGAAAGATAACAAAATGAATATAAAAAAAAGTAGATCTTTATTTCGAATCCGTGTAAGAGCGTTGCGATCATTACAAAAGATTATAAAAGCTTCGGTCGCAAGAGCTGTCAGAGAGTTCCCCAATTCTAGCCACCTAAAACCTTAAGCCTAACTGAGTCGCAGCCCAATAACAAAAGACGAAGAAGACACGAAAAGGTTTTAAAGATTTCAAACTAAACCTTATGGAAGGATGCCTACATACCTCTTTCGAGGATCAAGCTGAACATAGCTCAATTACAAAGAGTGCAACAAGAGATCGAACTGCTCGTGCGAGTTCGTCTAGTATGAGCGCAAGTCATAGAAACAAAACATGTCGAGAATAATGCCTACATTTTCTACGTGCAAAGAGTTCTAAGCCTAAATATCGTCCTTGTGCTCCTTTCTTTGGATTCTCTTATATATGCTTCTAAGGTTGGTCGTTTTTTTTTTCTGCCCCCATTCGAGTCTATCTCTTCGCGGAAATCTCCCTTAGCTTCTCGATCTTTTATGATTATCTTGGAAACTTGATATTATCTTCAGCGGAAATCAAGTAAACCGTCATTGTATTTTGGGCTCATTCTCTTCTTATATCGTAAGTGGGCTTTTTACGCGTTTTAAACCTTTTCGGGCCATCTTTCGATTTAAACATTTTTACAATTTCCTTCAAAAAAATCGCTTTCCATACGTTTTTGGTTTCTATACCGGTGGTTCTTCAAAATGGCAAAAACGATCGTATGGTTAAGACAATGACGTTGAGTTAAACATTACCATCTTATATGACCGATTCAAAGTTTTATGAGAAAACAAGTCTTTGCCATTTTTATCGCAAAACTTCAATGGAAACTTTGATCAAAACGAAAGAAGGAGCAGCTCAATCATGACTCAAAGGAGAGGTCAGCGAGACTTGGAAATAATCTCGTCACTCGTGGGTGACAAGACATGGTGCGTGGGATACGTGCTCAAATTACCTTAAAGTTACTAATTACTCTCTCAAATAAGAGGTTCAACTGTATTACTTAGAGATCGAATCCACAGAGAGCGAGGGCACACAATAGATTTGGTAAGTAACTTAGTTATGCTAGGAACTTAAATAAACTTTAAGAACTAGTAAATCATGAATGAGTTGGTTGTAAGAAATTAAAGAAAATAGCTAGATCTAGGGTTTTCAGGTAGTGAATTATAATTGATAGAAGCCAAGGGGTTTTCAATCATAGAACACAAATTTAATAAGTAAAGATATAATTTATATCTATATATGGCTAAGCTTAGAGTCTACAACTCTCGTATGCAAATTCAGAATGACCGTGGATCGATAATATGCAAACGTCATCGACTGATGGCTTTTTTAGTCAAGAATGAAACGATCAGATTCGATAAGTTCACTTAGAATTACTAGACTAATTTCTCGATTATCCCTATAAACTTAAGCTCAACAGGATTTATCAATTATCCTAATATCAGGGTTCTAGTTAGCTACACAAGAACACAAGCAATAAGCAAAATTCTGATGATAGTTCTAATAATCACCCTAGCAGTTCTTTTGTTTCCTAATCCGTCAAAACCATTAAGAAACCCTAAATTTAACAAGAGACCTACTCAGACATAGCTAAGAAGAACATAATCATAAATATAAAATAATGCATAAGATTAGGGATAGAAAATTGGGGTTCTAATACATTGAAAGATCTTCTCCCCTAAAACTACTATGTTTGCTATGTAAACCTCTAAGTTTGTAAAAGAGCTCTCTGCATAAAACAGGAGCAAAAATAATATAAACTCAGTAAAACTAGTGCTTGGGAAATCTTGTAATTTTTGTGACTTGGGCTTCAAGTTGGGTATACTGTGAATTGGGCTTCTGTGTGTTAACCGTATATCTACAACAAAGGTGTGTCGTCTGTTGGGGTCAAAAATTGTCACGACGAAATCAACGGCTCAAGTCCTTGGAACATGCTCCTTCCAAAGGTCTCGGCCATGAAATTTTTCAATAAAACGATCAAGCCGGAAAGGGTAAGTCATCATACGACAAAATCCCAAACATGGCGTACGGGTCGCCATATGGCGACCCACACTCACAAGGCCCGGGTCGCCATATGGCAACCAGTACTCGGGAAGCACGGGTCGTCATATGGCGACCCACACCCTAAAGGACCGGGTAGCCATTTGGCGACCGGAACTCAGGAAAAACGGATTGCCAAATGGCGACCCACACTCTCAAGGGCCGGGTCGCCATATGGCGTCCAGAACTCGGGAAGAACGGGTCGCCATATTGTGACCCAAACACACTAAACCTTGGTCGCCATATGGCGACATGCACATGCAGAATCCGGGTTGCCATATGGTGACCTGACCTATCCAAGTCCGGGTCGCCATATGGCGAACAGATCTCACCAAGTCCGGGTCGCCATATGGTGACCTGACCTGTCCAAGTCAAGGTCGCCATATGGCGACCTGATCTCACCAAGTCCGGGTCACCATATGGCGACCAGACCTCTCTAAGTCCGGGTCGCCAAATGGTGACCAGACCTCTCTGAGTCTGGGTCGACATATTGCAATCTGTGTCTCTCCTTTGTATTCTTCTTCGAGTCGCAATCAAAATGCTTTTTGTTTCGTCTCAATCAGAGTTTCCGTTGAGATTTAACGATTAAAACAAGTAAGAGTCACCAAACGAACCCCGGGTCGCCAAAAACAGCTCCCAGGTCGCCATATGGCGAGTGAGACCATACTATTTGGATTCTCTCTCGGATCTTGATCGAAATGCTCTTTGTTTCGTCTCAATCGGAGTTACCGTTGAAACTATAAGATAATAACCGCAAAGACTCAGTTTCCTGAATGAAATTCATGTTTATCATATAAACGGCAACGGTTACTCAACACCGAAGTTGTCTAAACCATACAAGAAGTGTGAATATCCTAGGTAAAGCAACGTCGTATCATCAAACGTTCTTTTGGAGAAATCATGAAAACGTCTATGTACAAATACAGTCCAAAGGGGCCTAGAACGCGGCTAAGAGAGCCATTTGCGATTTCATACGGAATTAAGCCCAACAATGTTATGACGGTGTATCTTTACTCGCAAAAGATCATAAATTTCAAGTTTCCATGATAATGATGAAGATCAAGATGAAAACGAATGTTTCCGCAAAAATGATAAACTCTACCTAGGTGCAGAAACAGAAAAACCAAACCGTCTTGGAGAGGAGTATATAAGAGAAGAAAAGAAGAGAGACTAGGGGAGAACTTTTTTAGCATCTACAGCAAACTTAGGGCAATAGGCTTTCACTTTTGATTTTGTTATCCAGCTACGTTTCGATTAGGTTTTCGTAGTTAGGTTGCTAGAACTAGGGATGTGACACCCCCGATCTGGTCTAAGTACAAGTTGACTCGACTGGTCGTGCAACAATCAAACAAGAACATGCACAACCAATCACTAGTAACATAAACCAAAACGAGAAGCCACAATGTGTACATAAATGATTAACCTGAAGTTCCCGGAACAGATCCAGGTACCTTCGGCCAATAGCCTAAGTACACATATCCTATTAGGTACAACCCAAGGCTTTTCAACTCGACTGAGTAATACCCAATAGTTAGTTCGTCCGGACAAGGACTAATATCATATGGAACTCATATTTAAAGAAACATTCTTTAATACATAATATAATAGTATTTCAAAAGCATCTTACAAAATATTATAGATTAACCTCGAGGTATTCGGTCAACAAACTTTATACATAAGATATATCAAAACTACTTTGCAGGGATAATAAAACTACCGCTGGCTAATGTTGTTCCTTCCCGTCCTAGAGTAAAGGTCTCCCGCTACTGGTTACCTGCATCACAAATGAGTCATGAGTAACTAGTTTACTCAGTGAGTCTATTCCCGCTCCCTAACACATATCAATAGTATCCCGAGCAATCAACACCATTTGAATGCAGAGGAAATATACTCCTTAATTATTGTATATATATAAGGCCTATCATTCCATCGATGTGAATCATATCTTAAACATCACCTCCATGTCACCTGCTATTCACTCATATATAAATACAATATATATACTAGACCCGATAAACCACAAAGGCTAACATAGCCTAGTGTGTTAGCACTGCCATCATCCTCGAACGTCCTTATGAACATTTGAGACTGCATCGTCATGCAGTTAACGGCCTCCAGGGTGCTACCCCATCATCGTGTCTTCATGACCTTGTTCTATTCGCAGGACCAAGTCACGGTAATGCGGGGACTTTATGGAGAGTGAATATGATAAGACATCACATGATTCATACTCATATACTTAATAATATACGTATATATTAGTACTTGAGAACAACTACTAAGGCTCAGAATAAACCTCAAATAATAATTCATAATATTTCTTAAGTGTTTATAATATGTAAACACTCTCAGTTTAATATAGTTCAAGAGACTTACTTATGTATCACCCATAATCATTTATTTTACTCAAGAAACCCTCATTCATAACTCATCAGTCATATATCTAGACTCACCTTTGAATCCATGAGAGTGGCTAAGGAAGACTAGACTCGAGCTCAAGTTAAACGTTCTCCAATTGCTGATCACTCCCAAAACAGAATGAGGACAAGCCATGATTCGGCTGGTCCTGCCACTGACCTCGACCATTTGAACCAACAACAGACCGGTTGGAGCAAAGGTTAATCAATCTGTTTCAAGAAGAAACTCAACTCAGATCAGATAGTTCGGTATAGAAAAGTTTAGTTCAGACCATGATCAGTTCGGTTAAGCTTAGCTAAGATTAGTTTGGTTCAACGATAAATCCTTTCAGCTAAGTTGTTTAGATACTAGGCGACCATGATCTGAACTAATATCAATCCACATAGAACTTAAGAAACTAATCCAGACAGGAAGCTTAACAAATCAGTCCACTGGTTCTAAACAAAACTTCTCTGAACTAGTAGCTAAGGCTTACCGATTCCTCAAGCTTTAAGATGAACTTGGTTGATATTAACTTCAAGCTTAACACACGTCTACCCTGATCAGGTAAAGATATCCATGGTAGGATCACGATCAGAAACAGAACAACTCTTTAGGGTCGATTTACATGGACTGAAACTTAATTAAAATTGATCTCATCAAACCCATAAACTCTTACCGATTCAAATCAACAACTTTCTGAACTTAGCTGGTACACCACTTACAGTTTAAGCCACACCTAACCTGATCATTACCATATCAATCCAAGGACATATCCATTCAGAAAAAATCTCAAGGGTAGCTAAACTAACAGAACTGCTCACAGAAAACTGATCCACACACATCTTACCGATAGAAATCAAAGGCTGAAGAACATGGTGATTCTCAACTTCAGGATGCCAAAACTTCACCTCTTAAAAACACCAAAACTCACTGGTTAAAGTCAGAAAAGGGTGAGAAAGGGTCATCCAAGCTCACTTCTCTTCTCTGAATTTTCTCTAATTTTTTTCATGAATTTTCCCTCACAGATTTTTCTCTCTTGCTTTCTCTCTTTCTCTCTGAATTTTTCTGTCTTGTTTCTGAGATGAATGAGCTCGACCAGAAAGAGTGCAAGGTAATAAATGACATGGAAAACAGCAGGAGAAGACTGATCAAGAAAGGACAAAAGTTTCAGTTCAGAATAAGACATGTGCTGAGCTGAATCACACTTCCCTCCCATGAAGTAAGGTCATTTCCTTCCCATGCAGAAACTCCAGCAGCTTGTAGATCTCACATGACTTTTAATGTAGCAAGCAGGCAGGAAGGTGCAAGCACATGTCAAGTTCAAGAAGGAAGAAAGCAGGCTAGAAGGTGCAAGGCATGTAACGGTTCAGGAATAATTTTATGAGTTTTGTCGATATTTTTTCGGACAGTTAACTAAATGTTTCTCATCCTTCGAATCTCGTCCTTTTTTCGAATATGCTCGTCCAGCTTAATAAAAATCAACTATAATAGTTAACAATCTACCAGAAATCTCAATGGGAGGCCTTTCGACCACACGACAGTCCCGTCAAGACATTAATTCACAGAGTCGATTTTAATTTTAAATCTGATCGTCCAATCTCCAAACTGATCTTACTAAATTTCTTGACCAAAATTATATCTGCTCGTGATGATTATTACAAGGGATCTCGCCAACAGCTTTTTGTAGCCAAGGCTTGTTACCTTCTTGTACGAAAGCTTTTACACAATTACGAATAAGAACCTCTTTGCCCGCTCTCTTTTCGAAATTATCTTATCATATTATTATCGTCACCTTTCTTAAATTTGTTTGGTTACGTGGCGTTTGGTTTAAAGCAGATTATCGGGGATCTCCTGGGAAAGTTAGGGTTTCCTGACTTCCAAAGTTTACGAAAATCGACGGTGTGAATTTCGGTTCCACAGTTTGGCGCTAGAAGGAGGGGGCCTTATAGATCAATCATTCTCGCGACCACAAGAAGGCCTAATCAAACATGTCAGCTGACGATCTCAACAACCAACAACCTCGCGATGACGCTAGCCGCGACAACATTGACAACACTCCTGCGACCATCACTCCCGCAACCATCACTCCCGCGGTTAACGCTAATGATATGATCCTGAGTGAGAGGATCACGTCCCTGAATGCTCTCCAACGATTGTGTTGATGTGAAAAGCAATGGATTGAGTTGATACTTCTAAGAGTTGCGGAATGGCTCTCAGACTATCGGTTTGTGCTCGCAATGTAAGGAAGAATCCGAAATACACTAGACAAGCTTTTTGATCAAACAGGATTCAGAGAATACTTGGGTTTTTAGAAAAGAGTTTGATGTTTTATTCAGAGAATTCGACCAGAATATAAAGAGAAGAAGATTGTACATGCACAGCTTCTTGGAAACACGCAACAGAATTAATGCAAACAAAGACTAAAGTTCAAATTAAAAGATAGACTTCTGGATCCTTCTTTATGGACGAAAATGGGATAGAAAATGAGCCTGGTTTCATCAAGAGGCTCATGTGTAGTGTTGTTCCAAGCCTCATTAAAAACCTTGTTTGGAAAACCCAATGGGATAAACCCAAACCAAGGAAAAGAGTGCAAGTCACAACACCTCTCTTGATGAATGTCTTAGAAGGCTTGAATCACAACCAAAGTGGTTGGATAAGCACACTCTAGACTGCCCTGAATAGTGTGTAAGAGTTGATGAAGAGCTTGCTGGAATCTTGCTTGTTTGGACCTAGTCATTGGACCAACGGGTACATTTAGATCCTTGTCCTTTGTATCCTCAGGTTCAAGCTGTTCTTTAGCTCCATCTTGGACTTCATTAAGCTCTGGTTCAAGCGGTTCCATTTCTTCAGCTCCATTGCTTACCAAGATCACATCATCCTCTCCCACTTGAGAAGGATTTGACCTCAAATCCGTTTTACCTGCAATGACGGAGACCAAATCATCAACACTGAAGTTTGAAATCAGGTTATACTTACCTTGCAATCCTCGTTGATAGGCATTGTTGCTGACTGATTCGGATATGTAGAAGGCTTTGATCCATTTATTTCCTGATTCATTACTCAAACCTGATACAATGAAACAAAGCAAGTTAGCACATGAAAATTTATCAAAGAGTGATAATCTTATCCCAAATTGGTTTTTGGTCGGTTTTGGCTGGTGTGCTGCATCTGGTGGTGCTTCTTTGATAAGGATGAAACTAGTGACGTCTTGGTGCTTATCCTGATCCAAATCAGGTGGCTTGAACCGATTGTCTTCAACATGCTTGTTCTTTCTCCTTGTATGCTTCAAAGCGTCATCATAATCTGCACATGGCTCTTTTGACAAAGACAAGTGCATCATATCTGTGTAATCGATAAAAGAACTCTTGAAAACATGATCACTTACCTTAGCATGCTCACCTGGTCGCCAGATATATGATTGAGATGTTCTAAACTCAGATAATTCAGAATAAAGTAAGTGTACCTGAGTTGTAGAATCAGTAACTTGCAACTCTGAGTTGGTTTCAGCCTCGAACTGATTTCTTGTTGATGTAGGAAGGACTAAGAATGTGGGACAGTTTGATTCATAGCTTATATCCTTCTTTTCGAAAAGGGTAGACCTCAAAACAGTTTTTCCTGTACCAACAGCAAGCAAATCAGGTTTCATGTTCTTCTTTGAGTTTAGATAGTTACCTCGGGTTGGTTTCTTTGGAGATTGTTGTAAACTAAGTTGATCTGGTGGTTTCTCTTTGATTTGAGAAGAAAACATGAGTTCTTCTCCTGATCCAGTGATCACTTCACCAATTCCTCCATTGACTTCTTCATCTCCAATTATGGTTTCATAATCTCTGCAATGGTATTGAAGCTGATGCGTATCTGGTGGCTTCCATATCTTGACATGGTTGAGAAGCAAGTCTTTTTGATCAACTTCTAACTGCTTATGACCCCAGCTGGCTCTAGCACGAACAAAGCACTCTCCAAAGATGATAATCTTGTGGACATATGCTCCAGGTCTCCACGAGTAGGTCTGTAACCTACCAGCAAAATCAGACATAATTTTCTCTTGGGAAAGATCGAAACCGACATGTTTTGCAAAACTAGCAATATCTTGATGATAAGATGGAAATTTTCTGCGTGGTCTGGTTTGTTCTATTCGTGACTGACTTGGCTTCATTCTCCAGTTGGTTTCATGGTGAAACTCTTTAGGAGCTGAGCTGTGCAACAACTTTTCTCCAGAGGATAAAAGATCACTAAAATCAAAGGTTTCTGCTGCTGATTTCTTCTCAATCAGTTGGGTCTTGTTCTTCTGATTCCAGACCTCTCCTCCCGGCTCAAATACAAGATGTGTAATACCAAAGTCGTGTCTTGATAGCTCCACTGCTCTAATCTTGTTCCAAACAAAAGGACTGAGCAGAAAAATACCCAAGAATGTCTTTTGGAAATCACATGGATCAAATACAATCAGTTGATTCATTCCATGATCTTCTTGTGGTTCCTTGGGTGCCTCCTCTTCTTCTATTATATTCTCTACGAAAGGAACAATGACATCCTGAACTGGTTGCTCTTCTTTCTGAATGATATGTGATAGACTTTTGGTTTGTCCTTCTTGACAAGATGTACTTGATTCTGGTTCTGCCACTTTGAGTTCTGAGACAGTAATAACTGGTTCTTGGTGCTGTGTTGCAACAGATGGACGTGTTACCTTGGTACTTTTGAATTGTTTCTCCACATCCATCATTACTTGTAACAATTCCTCCTTATCCTTCTCACTGAACCAGGAATGTTTGATTGTTTTCTCTTTGTTGTAACTGATTGTTGCCTTGCTAGATGGACGTGACCTATTGCTGTCAGGTTGTTTCTGAACTGAGTTTGAAGAGTAGAGCTTTGTCTCATATGGCTGGTTTTGATGTGTGCTCCACTTGTCTCGCTCAAACCTTCTTTGTTGTGGAGTTTCTTTGTTAATAACAGTATGCTTCTGGTTTCTGTCCAACTGATCATACCCTTTGTGCTTGTACTCATCTCTGAATGATCTTTGACAGTCTCTGCTTCTCCTCTGCTGATGTATGTCCAGTCTGAATTTTCTCAGTTGATCTTCGAAGACTTGATCCATACTGGCTGTGAATGCTTCAAGCAACAGTTTATCATTCTTGCTGAGTTCTCTATTTTGATCTTCTGCCATGATTCCTGAGAAATTTCGAAACACTGATACAGTAAAGATGTTCACAGAAACAGAAAACAATGAAAATGAACTTGGAAAAACAAGATCAGATTCAGATTTCTATAAGAACCCTAATTCTTTCTCTGCAAATTTCGTGATTCAAGTTCAGTTATTTAACAAGTTCAACACTTGTTCTAGGTAGATTAGACCCTAATAAACACGTTTCTAAAAAGATTTAAACTTTAGAACAGATTCGATTATAGAATACGAAAAGTCTAAAAGTTGCAGAACTGGAAAAACACAACCTGATGATGGAGATCTGCTCTGATACCACTTGATATGATCCTGAGTGAGAGGATCACGTCCCTGAATGCTCTCCAACGATTGTGTTGATGTGAAAAGCAATGGATTGAGTTGATACTTCTAAGAGTTGCGGAATGGCTCTCAGACTATCGGTTTGTGCTCGCAATGTAAGGAAGAATCCGAAATACACTAGACAAGCTTTTTGATCAAACAGGATTCAGAGAATACTTGGGTTTTTAGAAAAGAGTTTGATGTTTTATTCAGAGAATTCGACCAGAATATAAAGAGAAGAAGACTGTACATGCACAGCTTCTTGGAAACACGCAACAGAATTAATGCAAACAAAGACTAAAGTTCAAATTAAAAGATAGACTTCTGGATCCTTCTTTATGGACGAAAATGGGATAGAAAATGAGCCTGGTTTCATCAAGAGGCTCATGTGTAGTGTTGTTCCAAGCCTCATTAAAAACCTTGTTTGGAAAACCCAATGGGATAAACCCAAATTAAGGAAAAGAGTGCAAGTCACAACACCTCTCTTGATGAATGTCTTAGAAGGCTTGAACCACAACCAAAGTGGTTGGATAAGCACACTCTAGACTGCCCTGAATAGTGTGTAAGAGTTGATGAAGAGCTTGCTGGAATCTTGCTTGTTTGGACCTAGTCATTGGACCAACGGGTACATTTAGATCCTTGTCCTTTGTATCCTCAGGTTCAAGCTGTTCTTTAGCTCCATCTTGGACTTCATTAAGCTCTGGTTCAAGCGGTTCCATTTCTTCAGCTCCATTGCTTACCAAGATCACATCAGCTAAGCCCAACACCGCGGCAGTCGAGGAGATGAAAAAACTGATCTCCGCCTACGAAAAAAGGGTGGAAGAGTAGGATAAGATCATGGGATCTCTCGCTAAGCAGGTCGAAACCCTAACTGCACGGACCTGAGCTGCCCTTCCTCGTGGAACAACTAGGCTCTAAGGAAAAAGACTCGACTTCACAACTCCTTTGGACCGGTCCGGGAACGCACAGGAGAAGTCATTGGGACAAAATCCTGATGAAATTACCCCTACATCAGCACTGAAAAGTCTGGGCGATCTTCCGCCATTGGAAGTGGACAAGGAAGAGGGGGAAATTGAGAGCGTCAATGTGGACTCAAGCAGTCAGTCCAAGCCTTCAGACCAAGACACGGCCGTACATCCACAAAGGACAAGGAGCCATGCGGCTCAGGAAAACATGCTTAACAAGCCCATGAAGGAGGAAGAAGAAAACCTCTTCTGGGTAGAGCAGGAGAAGCTGGCTGCAGAACAGACCCGGAGAACACGCAGCAAACGCCGATAGGCTCAGAAAACCGCTGACGACGAGTCCGAGATCTGCGATCTCCGTAATGATCTCATGAAAACAGTGGCAGAAATGAGAGTGGTGAAATATTAGATTCACCATGCGACGATCTCGGCACCTCAGATAGACCAGCTGCTTGAGGAAGCTCGTAAATCTCCCTTCACGTCCCGTATCGTTAACACCAGAGTATCAGACCCTGGAAAAATCAAGGTGCCAACGTACAATGGTACGACTGATCCCAAAACACACTTGCAAGCCTTTGAAATCACGATGGGAAGAGCCAGATTTGGGAACAGTGAAAGAGACGACGTCCAATGCCGCCTCTTTGTCGAGAATCTTGAGGGAGCCGCACTTGAATGGTTCTCCCGCCTTAGGTGGAACTCCATCGGAAGCTTTCGCCAACTCGCTTTGAAGTTTCTCAAGCAGTATCCGATGTTCATCAATCGAGAAACTTCCAACGTCGACCTATGGAGCTTAGCTCGAAGGGAAGACAAACCACTCCGCGACTTTGTCGACCCGTTTAAGCTTGTTATGGCTAGAGTCAGCGGGATCAGCGACAGGGGGGCCGTGGACGCGCTTCGGAAGACACTTTGGTATAAGTCAAAGTTCAAAAAATAGATCACCCTAGAAAAACCGCGTACAATCCAGGACGCATTGCACAAGGCTAAATACTACATCATGATCGATGAAGAGACCAATGTTCTGTCGCAAATGCACAAACCGACGAAAACTTCTTCAAGAGACTCGGCTCCAGATCAGAGGTTGAGGAAAAAGAGAACTGCCCATCCAGAGGGAGACGAAACACACGGGGCGCACAACTACGCCATCAAATCCGGCTCGGAGCAGTGTACCTCGGCCAACACATGGATCCAAAATCCCAATTACGATGAGAACATCTTCTGCGAGTTCCATCAAACTTGCGGCCATTCAACCATCAATTGCGAAGTTCTCGGATCAAGGTTAGCAGCAAAACTAATCGCAGGAGAACTCTCCAGGATAACAAGCGTCAAGGACCTCATCCGCGATTCCGATCATCCCCCAAAAACTGACAAATCTCCCCAGACGGAGAGCTTTTGGGGGGATAAACGCGAAAGGAAGAAGGATGAGAAAAGCAACGACAACAATCATCGCAGGATTAACATGATCATCGGAGGGTCACAGTTCTGTGGCGACACGGTCTCCTCGATCAAGGCTTATCAGCGAAAGGTTGAAGCAAACGAGAAGTGGCCGACCTGGTCTCCAACCTCGGAGGACGAAAATAACGCCATCACCTTCAAGGAAGAAGAAGCCGGCTGAATCGATCAACCCCACTGCGACCCGCTTGTGGTTGATCTCATAATCAAAGATCTCGAGGTCGCTAAGGTCCTAATCGATACGGGGAGCACAGCCAACATCATCTTCCGCGATACACTCAAAAGGATGAACATCAATCTGAAAGAGGTCGTACCGACGCCAAAACCGTTAACTCGATCCTCTGGCATAACCAAAATGACCCTCTGATTGATCAAACTCCTGGTGATGGCGAAAGATGTAACAAAAATCGTTGATTTCGCGGTCGTCGACTTCCAGCCATCTAAAACGTGATCATGTGAACTCCCTGCCTAAATGCTATAAAGGCGGTCCCGTCGACCTACTATTTAGGCATCAAGTTCCCAACTCCAAATGGAACTGCCGCAATCTGGGGCAGCCAAAAGCAGTCGCGACTCTGTTTCTTAGCCGAACACAAGCTAAGACAGATCACGGCCACTTCGATGGTTAAACCCAAACGAGCAAAGACCACTCAGTCACCAACTGAAAACATCTCTAAAAAAGGTGATCTATAAACACCATCCCAAGAAACGGCTCCTAACGAAGAAAATAAGAAGGCATCCGAGCCCGACGCGATAACCCAACCGGAGGAGATAATCCTGGGAAAAGGCGTTGACCCTACCACAGTCCCCACGACTAAGGTGGTCAACGCTACAGAAGCCGAGTAAAAACGCTCGTCGCCAAAACTGAACTACAAGATGGCTTTATCCTCGAAATGGGTACGTAGGCAGCTTGTTAAAAGACAAGTTCAGCTATCCCCCTCTCTAAAAAGGGAAGGGGGGGGGGGGGAGGGGAGTGGGTGCGTATACACATGCTCGTATAATCCCACATTTTAAAAGTTTTCACCTTTTTGCTCCAAGTATTTAAAGATCTTTTCAATAATAAATCGTAAACTTTTTTTGTTACATGAACACCTAAAGTCAGTCCGAATCCTCCAAGTATGAACCAAACTTCTTCGGTATGAACACACCCCCTTACACACAATGTACCTTCGGAACACAATGCGAGACGTCGCGTAAAATCTCCGAAAAATACATTCTCAAAACTCGAAAACAGTCCGTCCGCGACTACAATCATAAATGAGCATTTGCTCTAACACCTCACTCGCCGATTGGCCCCGACGAGTAAATTAGCCGTCTTAAACAAACACATCTAACCTTTCTCACGAATGGTTCTCATACATCCAACTAGGATAATTGCGCATAAAAAATCCAAAATTTTGGTCAGCACTTCCAGGAAGCTTAAAAATTGTCCTTGGCGAGTAATGACTTTTTTCCCAAGGATTTCCACTCTGATTTTGGTTGGATCTACTCTGTAACAGATTGAAAGATGGTTTTTGATGGATATTGGCTTGATGGACGAATTGGGGTTTATGGATAGATGGGTTGAAAGGATTTGATCGATTGAAACACTGAGGGTTGCGGAAAAGACCTCTGATTCTTCACTCTCTCACTCTGGATTTGACACACCAGTCAGATTGAGAGCTTGTTGATTGTTTTGGGTTCACACACCTCCACAATCAAGTTGTTCTAAGAACAAATGAATCACCAAAGAGAAATGAGTTTTTTGATAAAAATGATGATTGTCTTCCAAATGAAACAAAACAGAGTTTTAAAGGAAAATAACAACAATTTCGTGCATGACAGCCTCGGGACTTGTAGTTTTGTGCATGAGCACTTAGGGAAAAGAAATAAGACAAAAACATAAGTAAATTAGTTGTTGTAGAAGACAGCTGAGTAAATGAAGGTGGTTGGGGTGATGGTGGTTTGGCCAAGTAACTCTTCCTCACTTTCTTGGTTCAGAACAAGGCAAGCAATCTTCTCAATAAGCTTCTTGGACCTGGATCTCGTGATGGGCCCAACAGATATGACAAATGGATCTTCTTTCTGGTCATTGGACTTCTTTTGGGCTGAGAGAGAAACATCTTCATTTTGGGTCTGGTCCATATCATCTTCTTCATAGTAACTTGGTTCTTGCATCCATTCAGCTTCATCATTAAGTTCATCTAAGATTAGCTCATCCTGGATTGCATCATCCCCTCCTCCTTTGAAAGGATTTGTCCTCAAATCCAAGTGATCTGCATGAAAAGGAGCCAAGTCAGAAACATTGAAAGTTGAACTCACAGAATACTTATCTTGAAGATCAATCTTGTATGCGTTATTGTTGATTCGCTCAAGCACTTTGAAAGGACCATCTCTTCTTTTCATCAGTTTGGACTTTCTTTCATTTGGAAATCTATCCTTCCTGAGGTATATCCAGACCGAGTCTCCAGGATTAAAGATCAGTTCACGCCTTCCTTTGTTGGCATACTTCTCATACTGCTTTGTCATAGCTTCAATATTCTCCTTAACCTGTTTATGCAAAGACACAACAAACTCGGCCTTCTGTTTGCCATCAAGGTTAGCTTGTTCTTTCAAAGGCAAAGACAACATATCCAGAGGAGTCAAAGGACTAAATCCATAAACAATCTGAAATGGAGAAAATTTAGTAGCCCTATGAACAGAATGGTTGTATGCAAATTCAACATGAGGCAAACAATCTTCCCAAGTCTTAAGATTCTTTTTAATGATTGCTCGCAAGAGAGTAGACAGAGATCTATTAACTACTTCAGTTTGTCCATCAGTCTGAGGATGGCAAGTAGTAGAAAACATCAGTTTGGTTCCAAGTTTTGCCCACAAAGTTTTCCAGAAATGACTCAAGAACTTAGTATCCCTATCAGACACAATTGATCTAGGCATTCCATGTAAACGAACTACTTCTTTAAAGAACAAGTCAGCAATCAAAGAAGCATCATCAGTTTTGTGGCAGGGAATGAAATGAGCCATTTTAGAAAATCTATCTACCACAACAAAGATAGAATCTCTTCCTTTCCTAGTTCTAGGCAGTCCAAGAACAAAATCCATTGAGATATCTACCCAGGGTTCTGATGGAATAGGCAGAGGCATATACATACCTTTGGTTTGGTTTGTTGCTTTGGCTTGCTTGCAAGTAGCACACTGATTGCACAGCTTTTCCACATCCTTTCTCATTCTTGGCCAGTAGAAGTGATGCTGCAAACTCTTCAGGGTTTTATCAACGCCAAAATGACCCATCAATCCTCCTCCATGGGCTTCCCTGACAAAGAGATCTCTCAAAGAACAGTTAGGAACACACAATCTTGACTCATAAAACAGAAAGCCATCATTCTTGAAATGTTTTTCTACAGCAACATTATCACACTTAGAATAAACTTCTTTGAAGTCAGGATCAGTTGCATAGTATGACTTAATCTGTTCAAAACCGAGGAGTTGAGTTTCCAAAGTAGAGAGAAGAGTGTACCTTCGAGAAAGGGCATCAGCAACCACATTCTCCTTACCTTGTTTGTACTGAATGACATAAGGAAATGTTTCCAAAAACTCCACCCATTTGGCATGTCTTTTGTTGAGCTTTTGTTGACCCTTCAGATGTTTCAAGGATTCATGATCAGTATGAATGACAAACTCCTTGGGCCAGAGATAATGTTGCCAAGTCTGGAGAGCACGGATTAGGGCATAGAGTTCTTTGTCATAGGTTGGATAGTTCAGAGTGGCACCTCCAAGCTTCTCACTGAAATAAGCAATGGGTTTCTTCTCCTGCATCAAAACAGCTCCAATACCTACACCAGAAGCATCACACTCTATTTCAAAAGTTTTTCCGAAATCAGGAAGCATAAGAAGTGGTGCATTAGTCAACTTCCCTTTTAGCAGTTTGAAAGCATCTTCTTGAGCTGGACCCCAAGTGAATCCCACGGTTTTCTTGATCACTTCAGTGAGAGGTGCAGCAATGGTGCTAAAGTTCTTCACAAATCTCCTATAGAATCCAGCAAGACCATGAAAGCTTCTCACTTCTCCCACGTTTTTAGGAGTTGGCCAGTCTCTTATGGCTTTCACTTTCTCTTCATCCACCTGTATTCCCTGAGAAGTCACAACAAAACCTAAAAAGACAAGGTTATCTGTACCAAAAGAGCACTTTTTAAAGTTAGCAAACAAGACCTCTTTTCTCAGGACATCTAAAACCTTTCTCAAATGTTCAACATGATCAGACAAGGTTTTACTGTAAATTAGAATGTCATCAAAGTAAACCACAACAAACAACCCTATGTAAGACCGCAAGACATGATTCATCAGTCTCATAAAAGTGCTAGGGGCGTTTGTTAAACCAAATGGCATCACAAGCCATTCATACAAGCCATGTTTTGTTTTAAAAGCAGTTTTCCATTCATCCCCCTCTTTCATTCTTATCTGATGATACCCACTTTTCAAATCAATTTTAGAAAAATAACAGGAACCATGAAGTTCATCTAGCATATCATCAAGACGAGGAATGGGATGTCTGTACTTTACCGTGATGTTGTTGATGGCTCGACAGTCTACACACATTCTCCAAGTTCCATCTTTCTTTGGAACAAGCAGCACAGGAACAGCACAAGGACTGAGGCTCTCTCGGATGTGACCTTTTTCCATAAGCTCAGTAACTTGTCTTTGAAGCTCCAAAGTCTCTACAGGGTTGGAACGATAGGCTGGTCTGTTTGGCAATGAAGCTCCTGGAACAAAGTCAATCTGATGTTCTATGCCACGGATTGGAGGCAGACCTTGTTCATTCTCCTCTGCAAAAACATCACTATACTCCTGCAAAATAAAATCAAACTCACTCGGAATAGCCGGTGCATTGTTAGAAGATGAGGTTAGTGTTCTCTTGTAAACAAACAAGATCATAGCCTGCTGAGCATACATGTTTCTCTTAACCTCAACATTCTTGACAAATAAATTGGTGTTTCTTACCTTTTGTTCCTTGTCAGCCTCTCTTTTGTTTTTCAGTTGCACTTGGTCAAGGTGAACTTCATGAGGTGACAGTGGGACTAAGGTGATCTTCTTGCCTTGGTGTTCAAAGGAGTGGCGATTTGTGAATCCATCATGCATCACCTTGTGATCATACTGCCATGGTCTTCCTAAGAGAATATGTCCGGCATCCATAGGAAGAACATCACACAGTATCTCATCTGCATATCTTCCAATGGTGATAGGAACCTTCACTTGTTTCTGTACCTTCAAATCTCCATCTTCACTAAGCCACTGCAGAGTGTAAGGCTTTGGATGTTTCTGAACCTTCAGATTAAGCTTCTCAACCAGGGATGAACTCGCCACATTAGTGCAACTTCCTCCATCAATAATCAAGCTGCAAACCTTGTCTTGAATCTGACATCTAGTATGGAACAGGTTCTCACGCTGGTTCTGCTCTTCTTCCTTTTGCTTCACACTCAAAGTTCTCCTAGTAACCAGTAGCTCTCCCTTGACTGGATAATCAACTTCTTCTTCGTCAGTGTTGGTTTCTAGAGCTTCTTCTTCGGTTTCATAACCTCCACCTTCTAGCAGAATCATAGCTCTTTTGTTTGAACACTCATTAGCATAGTGTCCAATGCCATGACACTTGAAACACTTCACATCTCTGGTTCTGGTAGCTGGTGCTTTTCCTTTGTCATCTCTGCTCTTTTCCCATGTCCTAACTTCTTCTTTTGGCTTACTGATACTCTTTTCTTCTTTGTTGTAAGCTGGCTTAGAAGATGACCCATACTGGTTCCTAGAGTAAGAAGACTTTCTCTTGTTCTGCTGCTCAATAAGCACTGCCTTATGAAGGAGTTCTTCCATGTTATTGAAGTCTTGCATCTCTAGGCGATCCTGCACATCTCTGTTAAGACCTCCCTGGAACCTTGCCATTGTGGATTCCTCATCTTCATTAACATTGGCTTTGATCATGAGAGTCTCCATTTCCTGGAAATAGTCATCTACACTCTTGTTTCCTTGAGTCAGTCTCCTGAGCTTCTGGTGAAGATCTCTGCCATAATGAGATGGAACAAATCTAGCTTTCATAAGAGTTTTCATTTCATACCAAGAAGTAACTGGCGGCACTCCAGTTTGTCTTCTCTTGTGGATGATCTGCTCCCACCAGTTGATAGCATATCCACTGAACTCAGTTGCAGCAAGCTTCACTTTCTTCTCTTCAGAATAGGTTTGAGTATCAAAAACTAGTTCCATTTTTCTCTCCCACTCCAAGTATGCATCAGGATCACTCTTTCCAGCAAAAGGTGGGATTCTCAGCTTGATATTTCCCAAGTTATCATTGACTCTTGGACGCTGGTTGTTGCTTCTTCTGGACCTGATTGCACTTCTGTCTGAAGAGGAATAAGCATCATCAGATTCAGCTTCTCTAGGTTCCCTGCTGGTTCTCCTTTCTTGTCGTTCTGCAGCTCTGTTTCTGGGCTGTTTAGAACCATAAAATAATTCATTGGCTTCCTCTTCTCTTCTGATCAGATTATCTTGAACTTGCTTGGTGATCTCAGCAATTAGAGCCTGCATTTGAAAAGGATTAATATTGACAGCAGGTGATGGTGTTCCTTCTTGTTCATTGTTTTCTCCAGACATGGTTTCCTGCAAAATTAACAAACTTTAGCAATAAACAGAATTCTCTCCTCACAATATCCTTTGATCTCTCAAGCTTTTGGTGATGATAGTGATTCAATGGTTCTGTAAACAACCCAATCAAGTGAAAAATGCAGAAACCCAAATCCCCAAAGAAAAGAAAAGATAGACAGATTGCAAGATTTTGGATGAGCAAGTGATTTTACCAAACCTCAGTCTGATTTCTCCTAGACTGAACCCGATTTCTCCTGGGGATTTTCTTTCTCAATCAGATTTGGCTCACTTGCAAACAGATAGACAGATAAGAGACTGATAAGAACAGAAATACCCAGAATAAAAGATGAATTCGAAATCCCAAAGAAATGAACTTGAAATCCCAGAAAGTTTCAGACTTTGATAGTTTAGAGATTGAAAAATATCCCAGAACTTGTAGATCAACAGAGTGGTTGCTCTGATACCACTTAATGACTTTTTTCCCAAGGATTTCCACTCTGATTTTGGTTGGATCTACTCTGTAACAGATTGAAAGATGGTTTTTGATGGATATTGGCTTGATGGACGAATTAGGGTTTATAGATAGATGGGTTGAAAGGATTTGATCGATTGAAACACTGAGGGTTGCGGAAAAGACCTCAGATTCTTCACTCTCTCACTCTGGATTTGACACACCAGTCAGATTGAGAGCTTGTTGATTGTTTTGGGTTCACACACCTCCACAATCAAGTTGTTCTAAGAACAAATGAATCACCAAAGAGAAAAGAGTTTTTGATAAAAATGATGATTGTCTTCCAAATGAAACAAAACAGAGTTTTAAAGGAAAAATAACAACAATTTCGTGCATGACAGCCTTGGGACTTGTAGTTTTGTGCATGAGCACTTAGGGAAAAGAAATAAGACAAAAACATAAGTAAATTAGTTGTTGTAGAAGACAGCTGAGTAAATGAAGGTGGTTGGGGTGATGGTGGTTTGGCCAAGTAACTCTTCCTCACTTTCTTGGTTCAGAACAAGGCAAGCAATCTTCTCAATAAGCTTCTTGGACCTGGATCTCGTGATGGGCCCAACAGATATGACAAATGGATCTTCTTTCTGGTCATTGGACTTCTTTTGGGCTGAGAGAGAAACATCTTCATTTTGGGTCTGGTCCATATCATCTTCTTCATAGTAACTTGGTTCTTGCATCCATTCAGCTTCATCATTAAGTTCATCTAAGATTAGCTCATCCTGGATTGCATCAGCGAGATGCTTGATTCCGACCATAGAAGTTGTATAAGACGAGAACATATCACGGAGTTTAAAGCGGTATGGAATCAGGTTGAAATTGCAACACGCAAAATGTAAGCCAATTAGTCATCACACAACCTTAACCGAGAGTAAACCTAGGTCTTGCCCTAAACCTAGCACACTGGTCTCTAACGTCTCAAGGCATGAATATCGAAAGATACGAGATCTTGAAAGCATGCCTCTTCGTTCATGTCTAAACGGTCGCGGAACTTCATCGCATATCTCAAACGAGAAACAAATAGAACGATCCACAAACAAATCAGTTATGAGATGACAACTCATAATCTGTTCTTTGTACACAACACACTTTTAAATCTCAAATCTTCTCAGAAAATAGGTTGGTCAATCCATACAAAAGCCGCATAGCGTCAGGGATTCAAAGCCACGCGCGGCCAGTCCCAAAATAAAAAAGGCTACACTTGGCCAAAGCAAACGTAATAAAAAACATAGAAAATCCTTCAAGGGTCCAAATGGAAATCCCCAGACATCGAATAACCAAACGTACCCACAGATTGGTCCACATCGACCCCTTCGTCAGCAACTCCGGTTGCGGTCTCTTCCGTGTCGGGAGAAACTTTGATGGGATCCCAATATCCCAGCACTTTCGCCTCAAGGGGAGGGACCAGAGTCTCGACGCCTTCATACTCGTCCATATAGCTAGTCATCCTGGTCCGTTGAGCGTGACAAGGCACAAACAGATCCAAGGCACTATATGAAGTCGCCCATGAGCTCTTGCCTCCCCCCCCCCTTGAGCTACCCAAATTCAGCCTTGAACTGAGTATCACGATCCTCGATCGCCACAACAACTTGGCGCTTCCCTCGTCTCTCTGCATGATGTAGAGCCCTAGCGTGCTTTCCCTCCAGCTCATGGTCCCGGTCGCGAGCGGAAACCTCTTCTTGCAGAAGAGCAGCCTCTTTCTCTGCTCTCTCAGCCTTGAAACGGCAAACTCGCGCCTCCCGGAAGCTCGCCTCGAGGGCAGAGTTGAATGCAAATAGCCCCTTCATAGGTCGGAAGATAAGGTAACTTATTCAAAAAATATATATATATATGGTAGAACAAGCAAAGTTTGAACTACTAACCGCATTGCCCATTGTGGAACCCTCCACAAAGGCTTTCGACCTTGCCTGACCATCCACGGTAGGTGGAGGGTCGGAGTCAGACGAAAGGTCCTTGAAGAGATCATAAAACCCGTAATCTGGTTGCGGAAAGTCGCTGACGCCACTCCCGTCGCCCGGGACAAAGTCAGAGGGCCACCCAGGCAAGGGGAGATCATCCGAAACAAATTTGGCGTCGCTTAGATCAATCCCTTTTCCCCTGGAAGGCCCCACTTACTCTCGATACACTGGAACGTCCCTCGACATGAACTCATCCATCTCCGATCTGGATCCTTTGTACATGACCATTTCAGGACGTGCTCGCAACTGGTGATATCGCAGCGCCTTGCAAACTCGCTTCGGGGTGAAAGACGTCCAGAAAAATGAACCGGTCCGAAGAAGATCCCGCACAAAAATCACGTCTTCAGGGAACGGCCGTAATGGGTTGGTCTCTGCATAAATAAAAGGATTAAAGAGTTAGATATCATCGGAACGAAAACATGCGTACACCTAACCAATACTATAGCGACCCCATTCACTGCAGCATTCAGGAATGCATTTTTTTCGACCAAAGCACTATCGATACGGACGAAGAAGAAGCATTTCCCACGCATGACCGTTCGAAGTTGTCTCCTTTACAATCAACATGTGTGGGAAAGGCGTAAAGCAGTACTTCCCGCCTGTCAGCGCCAACGACTTCGAAAGGGCCTCGAAGTGGTTGACGTTAAGGGACACCCCATGCTCGTAACTCAGAACCAGAATTCCTAAAAGGTGCTGAAGACCTGTAAGGTTAATCTACCCAATCAACAGCTTAAAACGGTTCAAGGTTTGAACAATGATCTCCGGGATTGGAAACCATAGACGGCAACGCACAATGTGCGCCTCGTAACAAGTGAAATAACCCGCCGGGGGGTCGTCGGCCCTTTTGCCCAGTCATGGAATCCGGAACTCCACGCTTTCTGGCAAACAACCAAACTCTCGAATAGTTTCGAGGAATGGATACGAACTCGTGCTCGGTAGGTTTCGGTTCCATCTGCGGGGAGGCCTGCCTAGGGAATTACGCTTCGGGGGGGGGGGGGAGGAGTTAAACTATCACACAAAGCAACCCAATAGGCCTCAGCCTAGGCATGGTCAAATGAATACGGAATAAACTCAGGTTTCAGAATGACCTCTTCATTATCATGGTCATCATCACGATTAGTGTGACGAGGATATGCTCTCTTCGAACCTCTGCTTTTGGAAGGCATTGCTCTAAGAGTGAAATTAAAAAAAATGGGAGAAGAAAGAGAGAGAGTAATTCTACCTTGGATAAATCCTTTTTGGGAAAAGTGAGCAAGTGATAAAAAATATTCAACACTTACTCCACCACCTTATAAGAAAGAATTTTTACTATTCGTACTCGGACTTTTGGCCGATGATACCGTCTAACTCGCACAACCAGCTTAACCGCCCGCTAGGGCCTCACGCTAAAAACTTATGGCCTAACGAGGTGGGGAGCTAACTGTTGGGGTCAAAACAGTCACGACGAAATCAACGGCTCAAGTCCTTGGAACATGCTCTTTTTGAAGGTCTCGGCCATGAAACTTTTCAATAAACTGATCAAGCCGTAAGGGGTAAGTAATCATACGGCGAAGTCCCAAACTTGGCGTACAGGTCGAATATGGCGACCCACACTCTCAAGGCCCGGGTTGCCATATGGCAACCGGTACTCGAGAAGCACTGGTCGCCATATGGAGACCCACACCCTCAAGAACCATGTCGCCTTATGGTGACCGGCACTCGGGAAGCACGGGTCGCCATATAGTGATCCACACTCCCAAGGCTTAAGTATCCATATGGGGATTGAAACTCGGGAAGCACGGGTCATCATATGGCGACCCACACTCTCAAGGGATGGGTCACCATATGGCGACCGAAACTCGGGAAGAACGGGTCACCAGATGGCGACCCACACACACTGAACTTGGGTCGCCATATGGCGGCCTGCACACGCAGAGTATGGGTCGCCATAGGGTGACCAGACCTGTCCAAGTCCGGGTCGCCATATGGCAACTCGATCTCACCAAGTCCACGTCGCCATATGGTGACCTGGCCTCGACCAGTCAGGGTTGCCATATGGCGACCTGACCTGTCCAGTCTAAGTCCCGCCTATATTGTGACCTGGCCTCGACCAGTCCGGGTCGCCATATGGCGACATGGACTCGACCAGTCCGGGTCACCATATGGCGACCTGGCCTTGACCAGTCAGGGTTGCCATATGGTGACCTAACCTGTCCACGTCCGGGTTGCCATTTGGCGACCCGATCTCACCAAGTCCGGGATGCCATATTGAGACCTGACCTCTCCAAGTCCGGGTCGCCATATGGCGACCTGACCTCTCTGAGTCCGGGTCGACAAATGGCGAGCTGTGTCTCTCCTTTGTATTATTATTCGAGTGCGATTGAATTTTTTTTTGTTTCATCTCAATCGGAGTTTCCGTTGATATTTTACGATTAAAATAAGTAAGAGTCGCCAAAAATACCCCGGGTTGCCAGGAAAAGCTCCAAGGTCGCTATATGGCGAGTGAGACCATAATATTTGGCTTCTCTCTCGGATCTCGATCGAAATGCTCTTCGTTTCGTCTCAATCTGAGTTATCATTGGAACTTTACGATAAAAACCGCGAAGACTCATTTTCCCGAAAAAAGTTCATGTTTATCGTATAAACGGAAATGATTAACTCAACACCGCAGTTTTCTAAACCATACTAGAAGTGTGAACTTCCTAGATAATGAGACATTGTATCATCAAACGTTCTTTCGGAGAAATCGTGAAAACATCTAAGTCGAAATACGACCCAAAGGGGCCTAGAATGCGGCTAAGAGACCCATTTGCGATTTCATACGGAATTAAGCCCAGCCATGTTATGACGGTGTATCTTTACTTGGAGAAGAAGATAAATCTCGCGAAATCGAAGATAAATGTCAAGTTTCCAAGATAATGATGAAGATTGAGATTAAAAGGAATATTTCCGAAAAATGATAAACTCTACCTAGGGGCAGAAACAAAAAAAAAACTAAACCGCCTTGAAGAGGAGTATATAAGAGAGGACAAGATGAGAGACTAGGGGAGAAATTTTTTAGCATTCACATCAAACTTAGGGAATAGGCATTCACTTTTCATTTTGTTATCGAGCTACATTTCGATTAGGTTTTCGTAGTAAGGTTGCTAGAACTAGGGATCTCGCCGACAGCTTTTTGTAGCCAAGGCTCGTTACCTTCTTTTACGAAAGCTCTTACAAAATTACGAATAAGAACTTCTTTTCCCACTCTCTTTTTGAAATTATCTTGTCATATTTTTATCGTCACCTTTCTTAAATTTGTTTGGTTGTGTGGCGTTTGGTTTAAAGCATATTATCTGGGATCTCCTGGGAAAGTTAGGGTTTCATGACTTTCCAAGTTTACAGAAATCGAAGGTGTGAATTTCGGTTCCCACATCGTCGATCAACGAAACTCTCTATCTCGACTCGCATATTGCTGATTTCGACCAGCTACAGGGTTCCTCTCTCTTTGAGCTCCAGAAAGTCTCATAATCTCTATAATATTCCAAAATGCACCTGGATCTGAAAAGACTCTAAAACACATCCTAGACACAAATAACATACTCCAAATAGGTCATATAACATGGTTTAAAAGTGATAAATATTTGGACCTATCAGTGTGTCTTGTCGTCCACGGGTGACGAGATTTGGAAAGAGTCTCCTTGCACGTGGGCGACATGATATGGAGCGTGTCTCATCACCCATGGGTAACGAGACACGGATATGAGACTTGGAGACGGTCTTGTCTCTCGTTCACGATAAGACATGGAAGTGATGTGGTTGCCTTATGGTGAGATGAACAAGACGATGAGACGTTCGGACACCATGGTTTCTCGTCTATCGTCTATTTCTGGAAGTTATTTTGTTTGTTTTACGAAATATTTTTCCTAAATTTTTTCTAAAAGTTGTTTTACGGAAGATTATCTCATAGATTATACTATGATGTTTTTTCGTGAGTTTCCGAATTTTGTTTGATGGAAGGTTGTTTCGTAAACTCGTCATTTATCGCAAAAAACCTTCCACATGAACGTTTTTGTGATCTTTTCATGCTTGGATATAAATTCTTTTTATTCGTTGTCCAAGATGAAATATATTAATTTCATTCTTGCATACTTGTGCAAATTGGTTTGGCTTGTGCCATATAGTTTCTTTGACACATTCAGCTTGTATTTTCTTAAGGCACAACTTCTCGGAGGATTTTAGCCGTTGATCTTGCCATGACCAATTTTGACCCCAACATCTAGATTGTGTCAAAATATGAGCTCAGTCTCATTGGGGGAAGCCTTACCTTTCTGGCGCATCTGCGCAATATTGCATCTAAAATAGCTCCAGAACTCAAAATAACCCAAGACGTACCTGAGCCTCAAAACACTCTGAAATAATTCCAATTACATGTAGTAGACTCTAGATAGGAATTATACCATTGCCTAAAAGTGGTAGAAACCATGGTATATCAAATAGCTTGTGTCATATATTGAAAACTCGACCAAATAAGAAAATAGTTTCATCTTCTTAACTGAAATAACTTTCGGAACCCATCTTTTGATGAAATTGTCATTACACTAATTTTGAGTGGTCCTTCCTTAACATACCCATAAAATTCATTTTTCGTTTCAAGGTTCATAATGAATCAATTATTTCTCAAAAAGTTTTATGAGACCAGTTTATTCCTCATGCATGGTATGTGCATCCGGTTCAGCATAGTGACTTAATGTCCAGATGTCATCTTAATGGCCACATTACCGCAGCCTTGAATCTTTGTGACTGTAGTGTTCCCTATGAACAACTACTCTTAGTTTTGTTCCTTTGATAGGTGCTGAACATCGACATATCAATGCAAATGAGGGTGTTATATCCTTTATCATACCAACACTTCATAGAGTTTATTTCAAACATGTTGACTTCAGTCACCACTAGGCAAAGGTCTTCTTTAGCGAAATTAGCCTGAGCTTTCTCATCTTTAATTTTTTTGAGGCACACATCATACTTGTGTCTAATTGTTTTATAGTAGTGACATCTATATTATTAAAACTGAAGTACTTTATGGTACAGTTTGGAAACATGAATAACACTATAAATAAGAGTTGTTTGGAAACATGGATAGCAGTATAAAAACTATTTTCTTTTATTTACAAATTTAGCATTTGTATTTACAATAAATTAAGTACTTCATTTTTGTATTTCTTTTTATTTACAGATTTTACCACTGCATTTAAAATAAATTTAAATTAAATAATTATAATTCCAAAATTTATTTAACCAAATCAATATTCATATATTGACCACTAAAGTTTTTTAGCATATTGTTTCATTTTAAAATAAATTAACAAAAAAAACAACATGTTAATATATTAATAATACAATTACATCAAACTGCATCAAGTTATATGTTTTTAATATAATATTATATACAAATGAAAAAAAACTATTATCAAACATCTATATTATAATATAATATATTTTACTCTATATGTAAATTACAAATATATACATGAGATTTTTTTATAAAATTAGCAGTTTATAAGTTTACGTTAACACAAGCTAAATCAAACACCCGCGAAGGGACGCATGTCAAATTCTAGTTTTCCCTTAAAGTTCTTGTCCACATTTGAGTTAGAAGATTTCTATGACACATGTATTTTCTTGTTCAACTCAATTACTAAATTCGTTAAATCTCCACATTAATAATACTCAAAATTGTCTCATACACCAAAAATGTAATATGAAAATACTATCAAATGTCGTTAAATCATCAAACAAAATTTTGGAAATTTTCAAGAAAAGTATCAACAAAGCACCACTCCGTTACATAGCACTCATGCTCGTTAGTGTTACATGAAAAGAAGTAGGATGAGATGCTAATTATGAAAATCACTTACTCTGTAATATATTAACAAGTATGAATGTGTAGTTCTAACATGAATAAATAAGGTGCCTAGTGCACCACATCGAACAAACAATACGATGATTGTACATAGCAAGTCTATGCACCACACATTCTCTTCATATGTATATTAATATATCCATATTATTAAAACTGATGTATTTTTTGAAAATAACCTTCACTTCACCTTATAAATTAGAATTTTTACCACTGCATTTAAAACAAATGATTAATTTAATTTAAACTATTATCTAAGCAGATGGAGATTTAGCAGTATTAAAACATCGAAATTTCTATTTTATATCTTGTATAACATTGTTTTAAATCTTATACATTTTATACATATCTTAAAATTTATCAAGTCACGAAACCGGTCAAATGTAAGTGAGTCCTGGTTTGATATCCTAAAATTTTAATCAAAATTTTCAATTGTGCTTACAATCTTCTCCAACTAGGTGCGAGGCACCGCACAAGCGCGGGGATATATGTGGAGTTGTATTCATTCGCTTGTCTTGTGGTCATTATGTGTTGACAATTGTTAAAGTTGTTAATATGTTTTTGAAGTTTTTAATAATTGCTAACAGAGGTCAACAAATACGAAGGGATTCAAATGTTTTGAATGCTCTCGATTGTGAATATAATAGATAATTAAATATCATTGAATTAATATTTAAGTCAAACAATGTCATATCATATGTTACGTTGGGCAGATTCTCTTTTACGTGTGCAGTTTTAAATATTGAGTTTATTGGATTGTGACGTTTGATTTTGCATGAGACTTAAGCAAACCTTCACAATAACCAGTGAGGTCTTTCGTGATTAGTTTTGTTATCTTCATGTCTTCTACACATACATACATCGTCCACAACCAACTCAACACGGTACCTAAGAAGAAGAGGGTTAAGTGTGAGTGGTTAGTGAAAGTTGGATATGGCGATAGCTGAGACAAAGTATGACTACTCGAACCTGATGACACCTGTAAATTTTTTGATAGACAACTTTTGCACCTGCTGGAATCAATGCAAGAGATGTAACTCTACTCGTTTTTCTTGAGGACACTGAGGATCCGAGCTTTACATAGGAAATCATTTCATGGGTCTTCACAAATACAGTTGAGGATACATAAGATGGTACATGATTAAATGATTCACTATTCACACAAGTCGACAAAGAGGTACGTGTAGAGGTCCCGAATTGACGTTTCTCTTTCTTCTGAATCCCTCCCATTGTCTCAATACGTGGGAAAACCTATGGTGCGGCAATTCCCAAACTGTGTTTGAAGAATTTTTTTTTTAAAAAATCTTAACTGAAACCTTGATATATGGTTCTATTTAATGCCATTGCTTTCTCGCATGGTATTTATCCCTCTGCGTCTAACTACCTTCATACTCAGAACATCCACACACAAAGTTCAAAGCAAAAATTGTCTACCAACATAAGTTTTAACCTTCTAAAGTGTGATTCTTTTGAAATCCAACATTCTAATTTTGATTAAGGTTTTTAATATTGCTATTTATTATTCTGAAAAGAGAATATACTCAATTACATCTACCCTACAATCAAGGGATATCTAACTAATGAGCTATCAATAATAATACCTAACGTTCACACCAAAGTACCCTACACCAACAAGATTGAAGCCATGATTGACAAGGTTGTAGAAGGAGAACATAAGATGACAGTAGACTTCAATGGAAAGATAGATTCTGTCTATAACATTCTCAACACAAAATTTGAATCTCTCAACACCCATGTGAAGAAGCTAGAGAATTAAGTGGTTCAGACTAGTGAGGCTGTGAAGAGACAAGAAGCTTTGATCAAGGAAAATATTTAGGTTGGACATAAGCACCACGTCAGTGCCATCATTGATGATGACTTTTGGGAAGTTGTGGAAGATATTAAGCACCAGGAGGAAGCAATTTGTGAGAATCCTCTGCCCTGTTCGAACGACAAACGATTGACAGCCTAACCTCACTTTCGATCAACGATACTTGAAAAGTACGAGTATGAAAAGATGGACATCGATCGATAGAGACCCTAACAATTGGTTGACGGCCGATTGAAACATAAGTATGTTGGTTGCCAAGCATAAACCTGAGCCTTATATATACTCATAGGAACTCGACCACCACCATACACAAACCCAGAGATACAGATGTTTCAGTCCCTACGACAAAAGAGGAAGCTCTGGAAAGACATTCTAGAATAAAGAAGAAGATCCCTAAGTATCTTAGAAGGGAATCTAGTGAGAAAGATATGGACAGCTTTACTAAGAGAGTCCTTAGAATCCCTTTAGAAACCTCATTCGAGGACGCTTATTACACTCACCAATTGTGGATGTTGCTCAAAGATTCCAAGGAGACCGATGAAGACATTGAAAAAATGTTTAATCATCTGAGGGAGAAGATAAAGTAGAGGGTTAAGTTGAAGAAGAGAAGTGACCTTGGAAAGTTTGTGTTTCCCTACAACATCAAGGGACATAACTACCCTCATGCACTCTGCGACACCGGTTCTTCAGTAAGCATTATGACAAGAAACATGGCAGAGGTGCTCAACTTAAAGGTGGAGCCTTCTAGTGATTTTACCCGAGTGTGTTTATTGTTCTAACAGGGTATAAATATCCTAAAAATTAACTATCAAATTAACTCTTAATCCTAACACACAAAACAATACTCTTGCCAAGAGAGATCATGTGTAGTACTTAGGGATCAAATCCACAGAGAACAATGTCATACAATAGATTTCTTATTTCAAAAGATTAAGCTAGGTGATTAAATATATTGGTAACAAGTAATCAGTTTAAGGAAATATTCTTTATTGGAAGGTGTATATGCAATATGGAAATATGCTAATAGTGTATATATGGAAATATGATAATATACTAACTAGATGCAAATGTAAATATGCTAGATCTAGGATTCCAAGCTCAATGAATTATAGGGAACAAGAAGCAAGGATATGTATATATTCTAAAATTAATTATTAACTGTTCTGACTTTTTTAACTCCAATTCTCATATGCGAGGAAAAGAAAAGACCATCGTTCGATGACGAAGGCCTAATGTCGATCGACGGTGAAATCAGAAGGAAGTGTGAACGAGATTTGATATGTTCACCAAGCTAATTAGACCAGCTCTCGCATGCGCCTAACAAGCTAGTTCAATGGAGTTTATTCTGGCACAAAACCTATTCTTGTAGTCGTCCATGTCTTACTTTCGAGATTCTAGTTAGCTACTCTAGAATGCAAGCATTAAGCACAATCTAATTGATGGATATTAACTTAACCTAGCAATCCTACTTTTGGGCTAACCCATGATTGCAATCATTCAACCCTAAATATAGTTGATAACTACTAAGACATAATCAAAGTAAGAATAATATTCTAAATATAATGCATAGATAAAATATTGGGGTTCCAATATAAATGTCCTACGGAGTTATGAATCTTCTCCCCTAAATAAATCCTAAAACTATAATGGAATGCTGGTGCACACAATCTGCCACTGGTACAGCGCCCTCCCTCCTCTTCTCTGTTGTAATACATAAAGTATAAATATAAAACCCTAAAATCAAGGTCAAATCTCGTCCAGAGATTGGTTGTCTGCGATTTTGACGTCGATCGATGGCAAATGTGCAACATTGATCAAACTTGGTCATGTTACATTGGTCGACGCCAAGGTTATGTCATCGATCGATGTCAACCTTGTACCTCGACTCTCTAAATAATCAGCTACGAATTCTTCTCTTCTAAATGCTCCAAAAGGTCCAAGTATCTCCATATATCTCCAAAACGTACATTGACCTGTAAATACCTTAAAACATAGTCTAGACACACATAATATACCCTAAATAGAGCCCTTTAACATGACATAAAACTGGTAATAAATAAGCTATATCAACTCCCTCAGACTTAGCCTTTTGCTTGTCCTCAAGCAAACAAGCCAGCGAAAGAGGTTTTGAAAAGCGAAGACTCACATAATGTCTAAGTATAACTTTCACCTTTCTTTATTGCAGCCACATCCTATCAAGTCAATCACAAAGAAACTTTATATACCCTATCCTAATATAACAACTAAATTCATTCTACCAACAACTTAGCGAATACTAGTCTGACTCGCCCCTCTACTGATTTAATTTCTTTGCATAAAATAAAAGTGCATGCTTTACCTTGGGAGTATCGATCAAAGGATATATGTACTCTTAGCTCTTCAAGTATCTGAACACACATGTATTCTTCTATGATTCCTTTCCTCTCTCTCTTCTCACTTCTCTGAGTCAATGTCTCCCTTCTTTTGAGGGTATCATTTTATTTTTTTAATTGACTGAGATATTTGGACAAGTTTCCAAAAATCAAACCCTAATGGTTTTTACCACCAGATCATTTTTACTTCTTTTTGACCTTTATCTCTTTCTAGGATCATATGAATCAAGCTATAATGGTTGTAGCCTCTAAATCCTATTCAACTCTTTTTTTTAATCTGAAGGGGAGAGAGAGAGAGGGGGAATCAGAAGCACATAGACTTTTACCTTCCAGACTTGCAGAAGGAATCCGATCTAGTGTATACCAAATACCAAAGAAGGTAAATAATGTTAGGATTACTGTTGTAAATCAGCTTTGGTTCCTTCAAACTTTCTAAGCAAGTGTGATATAGTGGCAGGATGATCCACTTTGGTATCTCTAGTAATCTCTGCAAACAACCTTCTAAGAATGGTGAAAGTGTGGTTAGTCAATAGTAAATCTTGATCATAGTCCATTTCTTGACTCAATAATTTTTTTTGACAAACTTATATATATATATAGTAAATAAAACTCAAAAACAATAAAATAGCATTAGCAAACCTCCCCCAAACTTAAATTACACTGTTCCCAGTGTAATCCGCCCCGAGTTGGTTAATCAAAATCAAATCATAAGTAAATAGCTTAAGAGAGAAACTCGATACCAAACTCTGTAAAAGAGTGTCGATCGATGGCAGATGGATGGTGTCGACCGATGGCCATGATCTTTGGTCGATCGATGTTTATTCTTCAGCGTCGATCGATGGTATACTTGGAAGTTTCTACTCTGTTCTTTTTTTTTAGAATAAGCATAGAAAATATAACTCAAAATAGAACACAATATCAGTAAACCTCCCCCAGACTTAAACAACACTATCACCAGTGTTATACAGTCTGAGATTAGTGAAAAAATATATTCATAAGGAACTTATTTAACAAGGAAAAACGATATACTTGCTTGCTGATGGTGACCATCGATGGACACAGTTAATTGGCGATCAACCGATATTAGGGTTACTCCGTCGATCGACAGTGATCAAGTGTCGACCGATGCTCTGCGTACACTATCTTCCTCGGATCTCTTTTTTGTTTTAACCTGAAATAAATAAATACAAAAATTAGTACTACTTGAAAAATAAAATCTAATTAAAACTTAATAAACAGTGGGTTGTCTCCCACTCAGCGCTTGGTAATAGTCTTAAGCTCGACGTATTTAACTGTTTGCCTAGAATGTAGGTGGATCAACACATGAAAAACAAGTGTCTACATCTTCTTTGCTCTTGTGAAACCATGTACCAACGAAGTTTCTCATTGCTTCATCTCCTCTGGCTTTCTCATTCTTTATGATCTCCTTAGTAACCTCCACTGAATGCATTCTCCTTTGTAGATTCTCAATACTGCACTGTAGCAATCTAAGTCTAGCAGTTGTAGTCTCTGACATATCCTTCAATTGCTGAGAAGTACCTTCCTTCTTTAGGTTTCGAGAAAAAGTAATCTCATTGAACATGTCTTATAATTTTTTTTCTGTTGTGTACTTCTGTCTGTCGAAATCAGTATCGATCGATGGCATGATGCTGCTGTTGATCAATGTCACTCTATCTGGTCCACTCGCATGCTGTCTTTGAAAAGTATCCAAATCTTGCTTCATCTCATCCATGCCTGTAGTCAAACCAGTTAGGCACTTGTCTATAGGATAGTAGACATCATCAAGCCTCCGATCTTTGCTGCAAGTTCAGGTAAACATATGTAGCTGTACTCAAACATAGTAGCTCTTTCTAGAACCGCTCTGATGTTGTCTTCTTGCACATTCACAAATCTTCCATCTGTAGCTCGTGCATTGTCGTTCTCATCTTTGTAGATGCCATACTCATTTCTGTAGATGCAATACTCATCTTTCTATTTCCATTGGAAAATTCTTCTGCCATTGGCGTCATAATCTCCCTGTCGATGCTCTACGCGACCGTCTATCAGTAGTGGATTTATTCAACTGATTGATCCGGGATTTCCTGAACTAAAGGGGTTAGAAGTACATAACTCATGAACTCCTGGAATGGTAGTATCGATCGATGCATGCTTGTTGTCGTCGACAATGTTTGATTGTGGATCAGCTCGTGCTTCTGCTCCTTGCTGTCGGTCGATGCCGGTACCTGTGCGTCGATCAATGGCTGTTCCTGTTGTCCAAATAATTTTCCTGATCCATTAGCCATAATAAGGGCATCTTCTACATCCTCCTTAGGTAGATTTAGAATTCTCCCATAAAGATCTCATGCACGTCTTTCTGTATCTCTGAAAATTCCAAACTCATCTGGTCTGAGATAACCATCTTCTGTATCTTCTGCTCCAAGTAATTTTTCTGGTTTTTGTTTGATATCATTCGGTGGCCAAGATATACCGACGATCGATGCTTGATTACCCACTTCCGCGTTCACTACCAAGCCATCTTCTTCCAGTGCCAGGCCGTGAGACTTAGTCAATTCTTCCTCTCTGTAATCTGCATCGTATTCTTCGTAAGCTCCACTGTCTCCTTGGCATGCCTGATTGGTTCCGATCGATGGTGTATGTTAACCGTCGATCGATGCTCGATAATCAGACTGGTGGGAAAAAAAGGTTTCCAGTTCCATTGGCTATTGCAAGTATATCTGCCACATCTTCCTTCGTGACATGTAGAATTTGCCATCCATAGCTCTTGCGTGAACATCTGGATCTCTCATAATACTGAACTCAGCTCGTTGTAGATAACCATATTCCGTTTCGCGTTCTGCTGTTGAATCTAGTTCAGTCTCTGCTCATTCCCAGTATAGATCGATGGTGTATGGTTACCGTCAATTTCCCAAGTTGATGGGAAACATGAAAAACACCAGCCTCTTCCATAGCAATCCCTCGGTGTTCGATCATCTCTTCTTCTTTGTAATCTTCGTCGTACTCGAGGTAGACTGGGTTGTAATCGAAATTTGTATGGTAGATGTTGATTGGTTATGAAGTTTGAGTGTCGATCGATTCTATAGGGTCAGTGTCGATCAATGGTTGAAATGTAAGTCCATCGATCGATGGTCTGTGTTGGTATCGATCGACGCTCCTTCTTCCAATTCCTCATTGAACTCGTAATCGCAGAAGCATGTGGCCACAAGCTCTGCATCATTGCACAATTTCGTGAGGGAAGGTTTATTCTTATAAATTTCTTAATACACATTATGATCAATCAAAGAAAGGCACAACCTGTTTGTATTCATGTCACAGATAGTTCCTACGGTCGCCATGAATGCTCTTCCAAGTAACAAAGAAGAGTTCCAATTGATCTGTATGTCTATCACATGGAAGTCTATCGGGACTACGACGTTCTGAATTTGCAGTGGGACATCTCTACAAATACCCCCTGAATCTACCCTAGCGCAATCCACAGAAATTGAAGAATCACTGGAGGGCTCCATTCTTAGGTTCAACTTCTCTGCTATAGCTCTAGGTATGATGCTCACTAATGATCCAGTGTCACAAAGGGCGTTGAGAAACTCGTGGCTTTTGATCAGACATGGCACCACAAACTTCTCAGTATCACTTTTCTTCTTCAGAATGATCCTCGGCTTTTTCCGAGGATGACCCTTGGTAGCCTTATGACCATCATAGTCTTTGATGTATACATCTTCTGCTCTGGAGTTTTCATATTCGTGACCTTTGGTTGATGAACTCGTTTTGTTACTGGGTGCCATCGATCGATTTTACTATCTCTGCGTCGAGCAATGTTGGAAGATTTTCCTAATTCTGCCAACTCCAAAGGGACCGTCGTTTGATTCTCAGTTTCTTGTGTAGATAAAGTGCCTAACGAAACCGGATTCCTATCAGAACCCTTCCTCATGTGGCTTTTCTTTTTTGACTTCTACCCAAAAATCATCGTCAATCACAGTATTGCCGTGATGTTTCTGTCCATAATCTTCCTTCTCCCTGACCATAGCCTCGTATCTTTTAAGGGCTTTACTTGTATGAGTCGCCTGATTCTCAAGCTCCTCCACACGGGTGTCGAGGTCTCCGATCTTTATGTTTAGGTGTAGGTACAGGAAATTTGTCTTACCATTGAAATCCACAATTATCTTCTGTTGTCCCTCCAATACTTTGTTAAACATAAATTTGATCGATGGTCTTCTGATTGGCCTTGAAATATCCATGCCTCTAGAAGCTTGGGATTTAGCTTCAGGTTGAGCTAATGCAGCGTCTGCTTCTGCTTCTGTATCAGGGATTACAGCCCCCTGATCGTCTATCTTTTGACCTGCTGCATTACGCAGATGACCGTTGAGGTCATGCAAGTCTCCATTCTTATTCTGAACCACTAATATAGGCGCAACCATCTGAACACGTCTGATGTCGTCGAATCGATGCGGGTTAGATGCTGTCGACCGATGCTGAGTAATAAATGTCGGTAGATGCTAGAGTTCTGATGTCGGTCGATGCTGTCCGTAAAGAAGTGTCGGTCTACGCTGAGTAGATTTCATCGATCGATTCTTGTTGTCTTTCTTTGCGGATCGTACGTTTGAGTTTATGTGGGTTTGAGAATAGTAATTCTTTTCCTTTATTTCTCATGGTACTCTTTTGCATGCACTTGAAAAACAAAAAAAACGAAAAATTAGTAACTTGAAAGTAAAAACAAACCTAGACTAAATCTTAGAAATTAAATCTAATGGCGATCAATGCTCCCCGGCAACGGCGCCAAATTTGATACGGGTGTATTTATTTTTCTAGCAAGGTATAAATATCCTAAAAAATTAATTATCAAATTAACCCTTAATCCTAACACAAAAACAATACTCTTGCCAAGAGAGATCAGGTGTATTACTTTCTTATTTCTAAAGATGAAGCTAAATGATTATATATATTGGCAACAAGTAAACAGTTTACAGAAATATTTCTTATTGGAAGGTGTAGATGCAATATTGAAATATGATAATAGACTAACTAGATGCAAATGTAAATATGCTAGATCTAGGGTTTCAAGCTCAATGAATTATAGGAATAAGAAGCACGGATATGTGAACATTCTAGAACTCAAATATTAACTATTCTAACCCTTTTAACTCCAACTATCGTATGCGATCAAAAGGAAAGACTATTGATCGACGGCTAAGGCCAAATGTCGATCGACGGTGAAATCAGAAGGAAATGTGAATGAGATTTGATATGTTCACCAAGCCAATTAGACCAGCTCTCGCATGCGCCTAACAACCTAGTTCAATGGAGTTGATTCTAACACCGAACTTACTCTCATAGTCGTCCATGTCCTACTTTCGAGATCATAGTTAGCTACTCTAGGATGCAAGCATTAAGCACAACTCAATTGATGGATATTAACTTAACCTAGCAATCCTAATTTTGGGCTTATCCATGATTGCTATCATTCAACCCTAAATCTAGTTGATAACTACTCAGACATAATCAAAGTAAGAATAATAGTCTGAATATAATGCATAGATAAAATACTAGGGTTCCAATATAAATCTCTCTAAGGAGTTATGAATCTTCTCCCATAAATAAATCCTAAAACTATAATGGAGTGATGGTGCACACAATCTGCCACAGGCACACCACCCTCTCTCTCAGGTGTAATACATAAAGTATAAATATAAAACCCTAAAATCTAGGTCAAAACTCGTCCAGGGGTAATCTTGTAATCTTGTATCTTGTCTCTAACTTGGGCTTGATATCGGCTGTCTGCGATTTGGACGTCGATCGATGGTAAATGTGCAACATCGATCAACCTTGGTAATGTAGCATCGGTCGACGCCAAGGTTGTGTCGTCGGTCGATGTCAACCTTTTACTTCGACTCTCTAAATGATCAGCTACGGATTCTTATCTTCTAAATGCTCCAAAAGCTCCAAGCATCTCCATATATCTCCAAAACGTTCTTGGACCTGTAAATACCTTAAAACATAGCCTATACATACATAATAGACCCTAAATAGAGCTTATAACATGGCCTAAAACTCGTAATAAATAGGCTATATCAACTAAGATTTTTGATCTGGATTCAGTAGTTAACTCTTCATATACTTTGATCAGTCTGTTAAGAGTTTGTATTGAATATGTTTTAGTTTCTGATCTAATCAGTACTCTTGAAATTGTTTCTGTGATTTGTGATATTTGGGTTAAAATTTTAGATCTGATTCTCTTAAAGCTTAAGTGAGATCGATCTTGTTTGTGGTTTTGATTGTGATTTTGAGATTGGGTTCTGTGTTAGGGCTGTTAATCACTTGATATCGATTTTTGTTAAATTTTCTGATTTTGGATTTCCTTATGTTTCTGATCACTGCATTTAGAATCAATTCAAACAAACTATAAAAATGTTATGTTATAATCTCTGAGTGTTTTGTTTCTATTAGAACTAGTTACTGGGTTTTATTTTCGTGCCTCTCATAACAATGGCAAAGGAGCACAAAGGAGAACTCAGCAAGATTGATAAATTGTTTCTTCCAAGCGTTCATTGAAGTTGTCAACGATCAGTTTGGAAAACTCAGATTGGAAATACAACAGCAAAGGAAAAGTAGAGAACGCCCAAGATCATCCAGACCTGCATAGAATCAAAAAGGGTTTGTTCAGGGAAAGAAACCAGAAGCATGCTATTTTGAAACTTAAAATTCCTCCATTCTATGGCAAGGCTGATCCTGATGCATATGTGGAGTGGGAAGAGATGATTTTTCAAACTGTCGACTATGCTGATGTAAAGAAGGTTCAAATGGCCACTGCTGAGTTTTGTGGTTATGCATTAAGCTGGTGGAATCAATTGGTAACGTCCATAAGACGTTATGAAAAAGAACCAGTAGAAACCTGACTTAAATTGAAGGGTATGATGCGTGGAGAGTATTTTCTAAGACAATACAACAAAGAACTACTCCAAAAGCAGAAAAGGATGAGACAAGAAGACATTTGTTTGAAGAAGCTTGAGACAAATCTATACTTTTAATTCTCGGTTCAGAAACAATATGACAGGAGGAGATCACGTCCATTCACTCAATTTAATTCATCAAGCAAGAAAACAACCTGTTTCAGTAAGGAGAAAACAGTCTCTAAGTCATCCTTGGAGGTTAAGCAATTCTGTTTCAGTAGAAGATTCAGGTCATATCATAGATATCGTCCACACTATGGATTCAAAGAGATACAGCTGCTAAGTACCTTGTTTAGAGGTCTCGCCCTGGTCTATCAGATGGCCTTAGACATAGCTAGTGGGGAGAGTTTCAACACTATATATCCAGAAGAAGCTGTGAGACTTCTTGAAAACTTGGTATATAGCAATAGCACCAAGAATGTTTATTATGAAAGGGAAGAAATCGGCTGAAAGTTTGGATAAGGAGAAGATGGCAGAGTTAAGGCAAAGCTGGAGAGTGTTCACAAACTTCTCAAGAAACAGGTTAGCTTCACAGAGGATGTGGAGGCTGTAGATGTCGATAGTGACAGAGGCAACGAGGAAGACGTGACTACGTTAGTGGTGCTGGTTTTAGAGTAAGAAGTTTGGGAATCAGAGTGGCAACAGAAACTTCAATGGTGCTGGCCAAGGAAGTAACTTCGACAAAAACCCAGGCTCACATTACCAGAAACCATTCAGCAACAACAACAATAAAAGGATTTATGGAGCATCTCCTTACCAGAATCCTGCTCCAGCAACCTAGGAGAGGAAGCTGGAATCCATGATAGATCAGGTTCTTGAGGGACATCAAAAATTGGCTGTGAAATTCAATGTAAGATTGATGTAATGTACACTAATCTGAATGACAAGTTTGAAGCACTCAACACCATGTGAAGATATATGAGACTCAAGTGGTTCACACTAGCGATGCTGTAAGAATTTAGGAATCCTTAATTTAAGGGAAAAGTGAGATTGGACAGAAGCACCACATGAGTGCCATTATAGATGATGCCTTTTGAAGTGGTGAAGCATGAGAAGCTTCAAGAGGACGAATTTCAAGTCAAAAGTTTTATGTTGATAGGTGTCGATTGACACCCCTTGAAGAATATGTGGGTTTTTGTGAGATGGCAAGCATAAATCGACAATACACATATGTCAATCGAAACACACCTATGATGTATCAGCTACATTTACCAAGCATTGATCGACACCATCTGTATACCGGTTGATACCCATCTCAGACACCAAAAAAGCCGATGGTTGACACCAATCAGCAATAGAATTTTGATCAAGGATATACTATGAATATTATCGGGGTTCACCTATAGTATATGTGCTTTTAGATACTATTATATGTGTTTGGAGTATGTTTTATATTCTTTTTAGGTCTAGGTACGTTTTGGAGCAATATAGAGATTGTGGAGTATTCTGGATCTTAATGATGAAGAAACTTGTAGCTGCTGAAGAATCAAAAGTCATAGTCGAGATTTAGGAAGTGTATCAATCGACAACCCTGTTAGTATTGATCGACAGCGACGCGGGATATTGAGTCGACTTGTTCGTGATCGACTTGAAGCCTAGAAGTCCCACATAATTACAAGACTACCCCTGGCCGACTTTATATCTAGTATTTATGTGTTTTGCCATTGTTTAGGAAGCACACCACTTTTTTTACCACACACAACTATTCAATTATACTTAGACGATTTAAGTAGTTTTGGAGAGAAGATAAAAACTGCTTCAGAGATTTGTATTGGAACTCCATTAATTTCTTAACCTTATTCTATTTTTGCATTCTGTTTAGATATCTATTATGCTTTGCTTGATTATGTCTAAGTAGTTTTTCTTATTAGAGCTAGGGTATTTGGGTATACCAGCGACCAATTGATCTAGAGCTCTCTCATGCTAACAACCTTAAACAAGCGCTGAGTGGGAGGCTGTAGCATCCCTATGGAACGAGTGAACGTGCGAGTCGGGTGTAAGACATAAAGGCAAGCGTTCCGTGGTCTGAATAATGGGTTAAGTCCGACTAATGATTGATACTTAGCCAAGAAAATGAAGAAAAGGAGTTTGACCAAGCTAAGGAAAGAGTGTTACGATCTGGAAGATGCTTGGGTGAGCTGAATGGAGCTTGGGCTAGCTGGATGAACCTCAGGCCGAGTTAAGTAAGATAGGACAACTCGATCAGCTAATAAACCCTGATCAGTCCGTTGGACCAACTTTCGGGGAGCTTAACTCAGCTCGGTGGAGTTTTCGACGGTTGAGCCAGCTGGTCGGGTTGGGGTGGTTATTGGAGTGAAGGTCGGATCAGGTACGGATCCAATCTTGGTAAACTAAGCCGTGGCACG
This sequence comes from Moricandia moricandioides, assembly GCA_905132885.1. Lineage (NCBI taxonomy): Eukaryota > Viridiplantae > Streptophyta > Magnoliopsida > Brassicales > Brassicaceae > Moricandia > Moricandia moricandioides. The sequence continues at coordinate 156,914 of CAJHQQ010000355.1, forward strand.
TGGGGTGCGCATGTTCGCCCCAAAATAGTTTATGGCCAAGTCTTATATAAAGGTCGGGCATGGGGATCGATTTTTGACACATAAATTTCCTAAGGAAATTCTAAGACTCGATCAGAACCAAAGGCATCCGATAAAGAGAAACTTAGGCGATCCAAAGGAGACATTACCGGAAAATCAATTATAGGAAGCGATCTGATTGAGATTGCTTGAAGATTGATCCAAACATGGTGGAACGAAGGGAGAAAGAAAAGCGTGCTGCCACTGGAACGCCAGAGCACACACCGATCAAGGTTCATTACCCGGTCCTAATACCAAGATACTCGATCTAAATCGGCTGTAAGCCGGTCCGATCATGCGACCCAATGCCTAAGTGTTTATCTGATAGATCATGGATCATAGTCAAATGGCTTGATCGGTATATGGCCGATCCGGATGGTTCAGTAAGTAAGACAATTTGATCCAGATCGGCAAACTGAACTTGATTGATTTGGCTAACTGACTGGATAAGTCGGATATTACTAAGGGGGAATCAGGATGAACTTGGAAAGAAACCGATTTAGTGTTGCATGCTTTAGAAACTGACTGTTAAGTTATCAAATAGATTCTTACGTTTTGTTGGTTTCAGGACATGATGGTGATCGTGGAAAGGACTTGTCTCAGCCGTGAAGACTCAAGCCCACGGATGGATGGTTGGTTTGATAGACTTGTTTAGAATCGTTGTAATTTGTTATAGCCTATTTGGCAAACTCTCACTGTAAACGAATCCTTTGTAACATAAATAAAGAAGTCAATTTATCCTATTGCATATTGACTCTAACACACTCGCATATAGGCTCTAATTAATGAATCACTGAATTAACCGAACTGAATGCTTAAGGAATAAGGAATTAAAACTTGACTGGTCGGCCTGGTTAGTCCATGGTCGAACTTATGGAACCTCACTGGTCTAAATTTCAGGGTAAGGGCGCTTTAATTGGTATCAGAGTATGCTTGATTCTAAGACTAGTTGGGTTAGAGGAAGCCACTCATCCGACTCGAGTCTCAAGGTAATGTTTCTTAGCCTTTGATGTGTTATATATGTTGCGGTGATTCGCTAACATGTTTTATCCTCAGGCTGGAAAATCAAATCAAAAAGGGGCAAGAAAGACAAGGTATTGGCTGAACCAAGTGCAGCGACAGGAGATGGTGGCCATCTCTTGGACTCAACACCAATCGGACCTGATTTTGGACACATTACTGGGGAAATGCTTTTGTTTGAGACCAACCTTGTTGAGACCGGCGCACGAGAGGAGGATCTTCTTAACCGCGACTAGGAACAGAATGGAAAAGAAGCCGTTGAGTCTACAAATGCTGTACATCGTCGCTGCGACTGGTGGTGCGGTCAATAGAGCCACGAGACGTGAGCAGCGGACTGCAGAACCGTCCATGAGGGGCGTGTTTAAGGCACTGACGGCTATGGCGACTCAGCTAACTACAATGACCCAGGTATTCACACAATTGGTGAACTCGTCTGTCGGGCAGTCAAGTCAGATCCCAACAAATATTTCTTTAGTAGAGGGAGACTAAGTCAGAGCAATGGCTGAGTTGGTCGAGATCGATCCAGATAAAGCATGGGCCATGAGGAAGGTGGACTACTTAAGTGTTTTGGAACACATATCCCACATGGGGACGAAACACTTCGAAGGTAGTACTTATCCGATTGAGGCAAATGACAGGAGAAGTCGGTTGATCTGGAACTTTAAATCCACTCGTTTTCCGGATGACTACAAGAAAGAAATTTCAGTCCACTTCCTAGAAGGGGATGCACACAACTGGAGGGTTTCTGTAGACAAACGTACAGGTGGACGTATTGAAAGTATTAAGGACTTTGAGTACGAGTTCAACAGGAAGTACTTTCCAGCTGAAGCATGGGATCGACTGGAAGCAAAATTCTTACACCTCACACAAGGTCGTAGAACCGTGCGAGAGTACGAGGAAGAATTCAACTGTCTAAGGCAATATGTTGGGAAGGAGCTTGAGGATGAGAAGGTGCAGCTATGTCGGTTCTTCCGCGTTCTATGGGTGGAACTTCGTACAGTCTCGGAACTGGTTGAGAAAGTTGCTTTGCTGGAAGAAACTCTCGCCAAGGAAAAATTGGTGAAGCCTCACACCCATCAATATTCAGGTAGCAAGTCAAACGACTGAAATAGGAAACATGATCAGGTCTGATGAAGGCAGCAAGTCTTTGGGAAGTCGACCTGAGTGTCCTCAGTGGGGTAGGAGGCATGGGGTGAGTGTTGGAAAGCAATGTGCGTTTGCACCAGGTGTGGTAGCAAGGACCATGCGATCCAAAACTGTTCAAAAAATTGATCAAGGGCAAAGGAAAGTGACAAGTGATGACGGTGGATCCTGCTTCCATTATGGAAAGACTGGCACTACAAGAGGGAGTGCCCAAAGTTGCAAGGATAGCAAAAGAGGAACCTTGGTGATGCAGATAGGTCGACCCATGGCAAAGAGCAGACGATAGTACCACAGGTGTATAAGGTTTTGAAGGAGTCTGGTGGGACTAGTACCTTCCAAGCTATCACTGGTACGTCACTAAGCCCTCACCTATTTTTATTATTGCATTGCATGGAACATAGAATGGTAGATACTTAGCCAACAAAATGATTGTAGGGACCTTAAGTATTGGTGGTGTAGATACACACACACTTTTCAATTCAGGGGCAACACATAGCTTTGTAAGCCCGAAGATGATTGGAAAGGGAATGTTCCAGAAGAAACATGACGGATGTTTTGGCATAGTGAATGCAGCCTGGGGGGAAGGTCATGCATTTGCTAGGGCTGGTTAAAAAAATTCCGGTTGTGATCCAAGGCAAGAGTATGCATGTGAATCTAGTAATAGTCTGCCTTAAGAATCATGAAGTAATCTTAGGCATGGGCTGGTTGAGAAAATATCGGGAAACTCTGGACTGCCATCGAGGGCGAGTTTGTTTTGAGAGTGGGGCTGGACCGATTGAGTTACAAGGGATAAGACCAACTTTGGGTAGTTTAGTGGTCTCGGCGATCCAAGCAGAACGTATGCTCGAGAAGGGCTGTGAAGCCTATTTGGCTACAATCTCCCCTTCCAAATTCGGGAAAGGTGTAGAACTTGGAAATATTCCATTGGTTAATGAGGTCGAGGAAGTGTTCCAAAACTTGTCGGGTTTACCACCCGATCGGTCAGATCCATTCACAATCAAACTTGAACCAGGAATTCATCCATTGTCTAAGGAACCATATCGAATGGCTCCGGCTTAAATGTTTGAGTTAAAAAAGCAACTTCAGGAGTTGACGGAAAAAGGATTTATGCGGCCGAGTAGCTCACCGTGGGGTGCACCAGTCCTGTTTGTAAAGAAAAAGGACGAAAGTCTCCGTCTATGCATCGACTATCGGGGATTAAATTGGGTTACTATGAAGAAAAAGTACCCATTGCCCCAGATAGATGAGTTTCTGTACCAACTAAGAGGGGCGACTTGGTTTTCCAAGATCGGCTTGGCATCGGGTTATCATCAATCCCAATTGAGCCAAGTGATGTGCTAAAGACATCATTCATGATGAGGTATGAAGACTACGAGTTTGTGGTCATGCCATTCAGACTGACCAAAGCCCCGGCCGCCGTCAAGAAAATGATGAATGGCATATTACGAAATTTCTTGGATTAGTTTGTAATTATTTAATAGATGATATACTCGTTTACTCTAAGGATCAGGATTCACATAAAGGACACCTTATGGCCATGCTGGAACTGTAATACCCCTGATCTAGGGTACCAAGTCAATTAAAAGTCAGGGACTTGTGATCAACTAACACTTGGAGTAGTATTCTATTAGGATATTTAAATGGAGGTTCGGTCGAGGAATTTTGAAGAATGTTCGAGTAAAAACAAGAATTGGTTGTGGAGATAGAACCTGAGCTATGGTATGGTCGAGCTCGAGAATGGAGTATTTTTGAAGTCGTTAATTCAAGTAATGCTCATTCTCAATCATCATTATGGGTTAAAAGAATACTTTTGATCGAATCAGAATCAAGTTGGTACCAGCCAGAATTGGACATGGTCGGTAGAAGTTTCAGAGATGGTCTTCGCAGAGGACTGGTAACGGTCGAAAGTCGAAGAAGACTATTACGATTCCATGAGTTTGGAGATCAATCTGGGAAAATTATTTACCGTATATTAAGACATTATAAGGTAAAAACAGTATGGTTAGGAGGAAGATGGTATTGGACGATATGGTCAAAATGGGCTAATCGGGTGAACCGAAAGCCAAATGGAGATGTGGAAGCATGGGATTGGAATTCAATGGAGTGACTTAGAAATGTTATGGACTAAAGATTGAGGTCAAATCAGGAGGACAAAGTAAACAAAAGTCAAAGAAAAGTCAACAGACCTGATTGCACCACATGGCATCTTCCGATCGAATGATTGAGATCTGGCCACGTGGAGGAGCCAATTCCTTTCAATCCAGGTCAAGATGTGGATTAAATAAAGGGTTTTTATATTGAAGAAAAGTGCAAAAGGTGAAAGTATGGCACTGAGACAACAAAATCCTTTTTGTCCCCAAAATGGGAGAATTTCATCATGTGGGTTAAAAGGCTGAAGATGGGCATTCAGCATGGATCACACGACATCTAAGCTTTATTTAGGACCCATATGAATTTTTGGGATAGGCTGGAGCAGTAACCAAGTGGGTTAAGAGAGTGGAGTTGCTCACTCACCAAAATGGGCTTAAATTGCAATTTTGGCCAAGGACGAAAATGTGATGGAAACATGTCAGGCAAAGAGACGGGCATGCATTGGTTAGTTTCCAACATGTTAAGGTCTAAAATAAGAAGGGTAAGCAAACCTAGGTCGTAGGTTTACCACATGTTCAGTAAAGGAGTCATTTTGGAGCTAAAAAGTGAGTATGTGACAAAGTGGCTTAGGGAGTAATTTGTAGTTGAAATTTCGTAAACACAATGTGGTCAGGAAAATGGTTTTTGTTTCTAGAAGATGAGAAGCAAGTGAGTGGAATATCATCAGTTTTCACTACTGTATGCAAATGGGACATTTTATGGTGACACATGGATGGGCATTTTTCAAGGAGGTTACATGCATTTCGTGGCTATAAGTATGACCCTTAGGATGATAATTTGAGAGTTTAGAACCCCCATAGCTTTCTCTCTCATTCATGCTTGCTGATAGTTCTTGAGAGAGAAAGTAGCCAAAAACCAATAGAATTTCTAAGTTTAGATGAGTGTTAGGAGACTGGGAAATGGCTGATCCTTAGAGTATGATCCGTGGTGTTATGTTATCAAGGGCAGTAAGGTTTTGAATTCCCGTTTTGAAAGTGGTTTATGACCCTAAGGCTTGAGCCCTCCTAAACCGATTTTTGTGTAAAATAGGTTCTATGCAAGTAGGAGAGTGTTCTGGCTGAGAGCGTGTTCTATCTCCTTGTGTGAAAAAACTAGTTTGGTGCCAGGGATGTTTGTTGTGTGTATTAACTGTGTTGTTTCAGGAGCTTAGATCAGGCGGGTCTTTAAGCTAAACTGAGAAGCGGTTTGTATGTGAACCGCATGGTTGTGTGGTAGACACCATGCGTGTGTTTGTTTGTGTGATTGTGTGTTTAAAATTGATAAGCATGCTTTGTTAAGTGTTTAAGAGTTTTTGGATATAGCCTATTTATTAGTGTCATGTTATAGGCCATGTTATAGGCTCTATTTAGGGTCTATTATGTGTGTCTATGCAATGTTTAAGGTATTTACAGGTCCATGTACGTTTTGGAGATATATGGAGATACTTGGAGCTTTTGGAGCATTTAGAAGAGAAGAATACATAGTTGATCATTTAGAGTGTTGAAGTACAAGGTTGAGATCGATCGACGACACAACCTTGGCATCACCGATGTTACATGACCAAGGTCAATCGATGTTGTACATTTTTTATCGATCGACGTCCAAATCGCAGACAACCGATGTCAAGCCTAAGATTACAAGATTACCTTTGCACGATTTTTGACCTAGATTTTAGGGTTTAATATTTATACTTTATGAATTACACCAAAAAAGAAGAGGACGGTGTGCCAGTGGCAGATTGTGCGCACCAGGACTCCATTATAGTTTTCGGATTTATTTAGAGGAGAAGATTCATAACTCCTTAGAGAGATTTGTATTGGAACCCCCAATATTTTATCTATGCATTATATTCAGACTATTATTCTTACTTTGATTATGTCTGAGTAGTTATCAACTAGATTTAAGGTTGAATGATAGCAATCATTGATTAGCCAAAAGTAGGATTTCTAGGTTAAGTTAATATTCATCAATTGAGTAGGGCTTAATGCTTGCATTCTAGAGTAGCTAACTAGGATCTCGAAAGTAGGACACGGACAACTACGAGAGTAGGTTCTGTGCCAGAATAGACTCCATTGAACTAGGTTGTTAGGCGCATGCGAGAGCTGGTCTAATTAACTTGGTGAACATATCAAATCCCGTTCACACTTCCTTCTGAATTCACCGTCGATCGACATTAGTCCTTAGCCGTCGATCGATGGTCTTTCCTTTTGCTTGCATACGAGAGTTGGATTGAAAAGGGTCAGCATTGTTAATATTTTGAGTTCCACAATATTCACATATCCATGCTTCTTATTCCCTATAATTCATTGAACTTGAAACCCTAGATCTAGCATATTTACATTTGCATCTTGTTAGTTTATTATCATATTTCAATATTTACACTATAAGCATATTTCCATATTGCATCTAAACTTTCCAAGAAGGAATATTTCTTTAAACGGATTACTTGTTACCAATATATATAATCACCTAGCTTAATCTTTAGAAATAAAAAATATATTGTGCGCCATTGTTCTCTGTAGATTCGATCCCTAACTACTACACCTGATCTCTCTTGGCAAGAGTACTGTTTTTTTTGTGTTAGGATTAAGGGTTAATTTGACACTTAATTGTTTAGGATATTTATACCCTGCTAGAACAATAAACACACCCGTGTCAAATTTGGTGTCGTTGCCGGTGATCATTGATCGCCATTAGATTTAATTTCTAGGATTTAGTCTAGGTTTGTTTGTACTTTCAAGTTACTAAATTTTCTTTTTCTTTGTTTTTCAGGTGCATACAAAAGAGTACCAGGAGCAATAAAGGACAAAATTACTATTCTAAGACCCACATAAACTCGAATGTACCATCCGCAAAGAAAGACGACAAGCATCAATCGACGAAATCTACTCAGCGTCGACCGACACTTCTTTACGGAAATCACCGAACGACATCAGAACTCTAGAATCGACCGACATTGATCACATAGCATCGATCGACAACATCTCACCAGCATCGATCGAAGACAGTAGACGAGTTCGGATGGTTGCGACCATAGTAGTGGTTCAGAATGAGAATGGAGACTTGCATGACCTCAACGGTCATCTGCGTAATGCAGCAGGTCAAACGATAGACGATCAAGGGGCTGTAATCCCTGATACAGAAGCAGAAGCAGATGCTGCATTAGCTCAACAAGAAGCTAACGCCCAAGCTGCTCAGAGAACGCTGGCTTACTACAATCGTCCAAACAAGTTCTACGCCAACAGATCCGCCATTCGTCCTCCACCTATTCAGAGAAACGATTTTGAGATCAACCCTGCTTTCTTCGGACTTGTAGCGCAGACACCGTACCATGGATTGCGACATGAGCACCCTATGTATCTGGAGCGATTTGATGATTTAGTGACTGATATTAAAGCCAATGGGTCCATGAGGACTATCTCTTTTGTAAGCTCTTCAAGTACTCACTTTCTGGAGAAGCTTCATATTGGCTTAAGCAACTACTACCAGAATCCCTGTCATCATGGAATGACATCAAGAACGCTTTCTTGCGTAACTTCTTTGATGAAGCGAGAGCAGAAGATCTGAGGAGCAAGATTGCTACTTTTTCACAAGAACCTTCAGAGTCTTTCAGAAACTCATGGATCAGATTCAAGTCATACCAGAGAGACTGTCCACATCACGGGTTTAACGAAGTGCAGCTTCTTAGCACTTTCTTCAGAGGTATTGGATTACAGTATCAGATGGCTTTGGACACAGCCAATGAGGGAAAATTCAGCACCAGGAGCCCTGAATAAGCTACAAAATTGATTGAGAATCTAGCATCTAGCAGCAGTACCAAGAACACAGATTTTGAGAGAAGGAAATCAGCTCCAGCTGTGAGCAAGGAGCATATTGAAGAGGTCAAGGAAAAACTGGATAGTATTCATAAATTTATCAAGAAGAAGGTTACTTTTGCAAAAGTAGAAGTAATTGAGTATGGAGAAGATGAGATTGAAGAAGAGGGTGTAAACTACATTGATGGGAATGGTTCCCGGAGACAAGGAAATCCAGGTTTCAACAGGAACTCCTTTGGTACTGATCAAAGGAGTAACTTTAATTAGCGTTCACAACAAATACCCTTCAACAACAACAAGACTTATGGATCTTCCTACTACCAAAATCCTCCTCCAGAAGATCATGAAAGCAAGATTGAAGCAATGGTTGACAAAGATTTAGAGGGATAGCAGAAGATGATTGTGTATTTCAATGGAAAGATAGATGGTATGTACCTCAATCTCAATACCAAGTTCGAAAATCTCAGCACTCATGTGAAGAAATTTGAGAATCAAGTGATGCAAACAAGTGAGACCATTAAGAGGCATGAGAGCTTGAGAAGGAGAAAATCAAGGCTGTACAAAAGCACCACCTCAATACATTGATTGATGATGATTTATGGCAGGAAGTCAAGGGAGAGAAGCCCCAAGGCAGCGATTTTCATGTGGAAAATTTCATATCACTTGACACTTCTCATTCGAATCGATCGACACCAATCAGTGTGAATCGATCAACAGTGAAGCCTACATAATCAGTGGTTTCGTGTGAATCGACTAACATCGATCAACACCAGTCTCGTGACATCGATCGACAATAGACACTCAGCATCGATCAACAGGAGAGAAATCTGGTTCGATTACCAAACCTCAATGCAAATTTGATTGTACGTCCGACCGTGACAGTTTCAGAACAAATCACATACACATCTGAAGCTATGGATCTTGATAGAGAAGATGAGAGACACTCAAAGAGGAGGCAAAAGATCCGCAAACATCAACGCAAAGAAGCCAATGAAAAGGAGATGGATAACTTTGCTAAAAGAGTTTTTTTAATTCCTCTAGATATTTCATTTGATGAAGCTGATTATACTCATAGATTGTGGATGTTTTTCAGGGAAACAAGGGAGAAAGATGATGATATAGAGATAATGTTTTCACCTCAAAGAGAAGATGAAGCAGAGGACCTTTTTGAAGAAGAAAAGTGATCCTGGAAAATTTGTGGTTCATGCTTCATCAAAGGAAACAAATATCCCAACACCATTTGTTACACTGGATCTTCAGTAAGCATTATGCCAAAGTCTATGGCAGGGGAGCTGAACCTGAAAGTGGAACCTTCCGAAGATTCTTTCACATTCGTAGACTGCTCAAGAATGAACTCATGAGGGATGGTAAAAGATGTTCCAGTGCAGATCAACAATATCTTAGTCCCAATAGTCTTTCATGTGATGGAAATCATGATAGATTGGAACTCTTCGCTACTACTTGGGAGAGAATTCATGGCTACTGTGAGAGATATATGCGATATGAAGTTAAACAGGTTGTATCTATCTGTAATTGATCAAAATATTTTTTATGAACCAGTCAAGAATAAGAACAAGGCTACTCTGATTGAATTGTGCAATGTTGCAGAACTTGTGGCCACATGCTTCTGCGATTACGATTTCAATGAGGAATCGAAAGAAGGAGCATCAATCTATACCTAACCCAGACCATTGATCGACGGACTTATAGTTCAACAACCGATCGACGCCCACCCTATAGAATCGATCGACACTCAAACTTCAGAACCACTCAACACCTACAATGAAGATTTCGATTACAACCCAGCCTACCTCGAGTACGACAAAGATTACAAATAAGAAGAGATGAACGAACACCGAGGGATTGCTATGGAAGAGGCTGGTGTTTTTCATGTTTCCCATCAACTTGGGAAATCAACATTAAACGACGGTAACCAGACACAATCGATCGATACTGTGAATGAAGCAGAGAACAAAGATTCAACAGCAGAACGCGAAAGGGAATATGGTTATCTACAACCAGATGTGTTCGATATTATGAGAGATACAGATTGTCACGCAAGAGCTATGGATGGTAGAATTCTACATGTTACAAAGGAAGATGTGACAGATATACTTGCAATGGCCAATGGAGCTGGGAACTTTTTTGCCCAACAGTCTGATTATCGAGCATTGATCGACGGTCAACCTACACCATCGATCGATACCAATCAGGCATGCCAAGGATACGGTGGAGCTTACAAAGAATACAATGCAGATTACAAAGAGGAAGAACTTATTGAGTCTTGCGGCCTGGCACTGGAAAAAGCTGGTTAGGTAATGAACGCAAAAGTTGGTAATCAAGCATCGATCGCCGGTATATCTTGGCCATCGAACGGCATTAAACGAAAACCAGAACAATTACTTTGAGCAGAAGATACAGATAATGGTTATCTCAGACCAGATGATTTTGGAAATTTCAGAGCTACAGAAGGACGTGCACGAGATCTTTATTGGAGAACTATAAATCTACCTAAGGAGGATGTAGCAGACACCCTTATCCTGGCTAATGGACCAGGAAATTTATTTGGACAACAGCAACAACCATCGATCGTCGCACAGGTACCGACATCGATCTACATCAAGGAGCAGACGCACGAGCTGATCCACAATCAAACATCGATCAACGACAACAAGCATGCATTGATCGATACCACCATTCCAGGAGTCCATGAGTTCTGTACATCTAACCCCTTTAGTTCAGAAAATCCAGGATCGATCGGTTGGATAAACCCCCTATTGATCGACAGTAATGTAGAGTATGGAACAAGAGCTTATGATGCTGATGACAAAAGAATTTTCTAAATTGGGAAACGAAAGATGAGTATGGCATCTACAGAGATGAGAATAGTAATGCACGAGCTATAGACGGAAGAGTTGTTAATGTGAAAGAAGAAGATATCATGGCAGTTCTAGAAAGAGATACTATGTTTGAGTACAACTACATATGTTTGCCTGAACATGCAGCAAATATCAGTATGTCCATGAAGAAGCAAGAAAAATACAGCAGAGCGGAGATTGAAGATATTGTGCATGAGATCTACAAAGCTCAAGAGATGTCATTAGATGATTTCTACAAGAGGCTTGATGATGTCTACTATCCTATAGACAAGTGCCTCGCCGGTTTGACTACACGCATGGATGAGATGAAGCAAGATTTGGATACTGTTCAAGTACATCATGCCAGTGGACCAGATAGAGTGACATCAATCGACGGAAGCATCATGCCATCAATCGATACTGATTTCGACAGACAGAAGTACGCAGCATAAAAACAATTAGAAGACATGTTCAATGATATTGCTTTTTCTTGGAACCTGATGAAGGAAGATATTTCTCAGCAATTGAAGGATATGTCAAAGACTACAGCTACCAGACTTAGATTGATACAACGCAGTATTGAGAATCTACAAAGGAGAATGCATTCAGTGGAGGTCACTAAGGAGATCATAAAGAATGAGAAAGTCAGAGGAGATGAAGCAATGAGAAAATTCGTTGGTACATGGTTTCAAAAGAGCAAAGAAGATGTAGACACTTATTTTCCAAGTGTTGATCCACCTCCATTATAGTCAGAAAGTTCAATACATTAAGCTTAAGACTATAACCAAGCGCTGAGTGGGAGGCGACCCACTATTTAGTAAATTTTAATTAGATTTTATTTTTCATTTATTACTAATTTTCGTATTTTTTTTATTTCAGACTAAATAACAAAAAAAAAAGAATAGAGTAGAAACTTTAGGTGTACTATCAATCGACACTAAAGAATAAACATCGATCGACCATGGATCATAACCATCGGTCAACACCATCCATCTTTCATCGATCGAAACTCTTTTACAGAGTCTGGTATTGAGTTTCTCTCTTATGCTATTTACTTATGATTTGATTTTTCCTAACCAATCCGGGGCGGATTACACTGGGGATAGTGTAATTTAGGTCTGGGGAGGTTCGGTAATGCTATTTTTTTTTGAGTTTTATTTACTATCTATATATAAGTTTTTCAAAAAGTTTTATTGAGTCAAGAAGAGGATTATGATTAAGATTTATTATTGACTAACCACACTTTACCACCATTCTTAAAAGATTGTTTGAAGAGATTACCTAGAGATACCAAAGTGGATCATCCTGCCACTAAATCACACTTGCTTAGAAAGTTTGAAGGAACCAAAGCTGATTTCCAACACTAATCATGACATTATTTGCTTGCTTTGGGATTTTGTATACACTGTTGGGGTCAAAATCGGTCACGACATAATCAACGCCTAAAACTTCCCAGAAAATGCCCTCTTTAGAAAAGAGAAGATAATATTTTAAAGAATAGAAGAGCGGGAAAAACAAAATCCAGTTTCATAGGAATTTACACGGTTAGTCCTCAGGAAAGGTTTCTCTAAGCCTCGAACAAACGAATCCCGATCATCAAAACAACGAAACGACTGTAAGGCTCGATCATCCAACTCGCCCGTTTGGCGAGTTCGACAAAGCAAGATGGTCAACTAGCCCGTTCGGCGAGTTGGACAAAGCAAGATGGTCAACTCGCCCGTTCGGCGAGTTGAACCAGTCTAACTCACTGAATGGTCGAGTTGGACCAACCAAGATGGTCAACTCGCCCATTCGGCAAGTTGGACCAACCATGACGATCAACTCGCCGAATGGGCGAGTTGGACCAGTCTACGCCGAAAGGGAAAGTTGGGCCAACCAAGATGGTCAACTCGTCGAACGGGCGAGTTGGACCAACCAAAACGGTCAACTCGCCCCCGAGGCGAGTTGGGCCAAATAAACGAGATCTTATGCCTTCCATTGAACCTCCGCGTATCAACCCCTCATTTTGTCTCGATCTGATTTATCGTTGGGACTTTACGATAAAAACCGCTGAAGACTCATTTTTCGAATGAAGTTCATGGTTATCGTATAAACGGCAATGGTTAACTCAACGCCACTATCATCTAAACTATTTGACAAGTTTGAACTTCCTAGCCAAAGAGGCGTCGTATCAATAAATGTTCTTTTTGAGAAATCGTAAATGATGTGATCATGGACCAGCTTACCAATGAAGAAGAGGAGACCATTGATGATCCACATGATGACACCATTGACCAGCCAAATGATTATGCCTTAACCATTCCAGAAGGCCCCATGACCCGTGCTAGAGCCAAAAAACTCAAGAAGATCATTGGAGGTTTACTTACCACAACATTGCAACAGGAAGAAAGTTTTGGACAAGGATCTCTCTATATATTTGGTTTGAAAACCCTTCTCTAAATCAAGCAATCTTTATATCAAAAACTCTTCATTCACTTGACTGCTTTGGCGAGTTGTCTTGTGTTCTTGTTGGTGTGTAATATCCGAAAATCAATGGGTGTTTATCTCGGTGTGTCATATCCGATCTAGCCATATAGGAGTATCAAGGAGTCTTTCCGCAACCCATTGTGTCACCAATCGACCCATCGCCTTGTGAGACTTGAGTCCTTGAATTGTTTCAACCCCAGCTGGAGCTGTAGCGCATCGACCCTAACCCCTCCCCTGTGATACAACCTGCCTAAATTCACCCATAGGCCTCGGCTCACAGGTAGGTTATTGGTGCGCTTGGCGTTACTCGAACCCAAGACCTCACCCTTTAACAGCTTCTCTGTGGGAGAGTTGTTAAAGGGTGAGGTCATGGGTTCGAACCTCACCAATAACCTATTTGTGAGCCAAGGCCTATGGGTGAATTCGGGCAAGTTGTATCACAATGGAGGGGTTAGGGTCGATGCGCTGCAGCGCCAGCTAGGTCCCACAGGGAGGGCTGTTACAGATCTATCCCCATCGACCAGAGTAGCATCCTAGGAACATATTATGTGGTATCAGAGCATCTCTGGTTAAGGGAAGTACTCGATTCATCTTTGTCTTTGTGTGTTTGATCGGTTCATATCCTTTTGGTTTTTGATCGATCTTTGAGTTATGATTGAAATCTGATAAGATCTGATTGTTTTGATCCTAAATCTGATTGTTAACTGTTCGTATCCGTGTTGATATTGATCTGAATCAGTGCTTTGTTGTTTAAAACTGAAGAAAAGTTTGTTGTTTGTGTTTCTGATAAGTGATCTCTTCGGATTCCTTGTGGTTTACGTTTCAATTTTGATCGATTTGATACTTCTTTGTGTTGTGTTTGATCGATTGTTTTGATTGTGAATCTATTTCTATTGAATCAAACTTACCATCCTGATTGTTCTCAAATTGATCTTGTTGTGGTTTTAGGGTAAAGTGGGCGATTTGAATTTAAAACCTTGTCGATCAAGTTGTTGTTACCGTTTGCTTGTTTCCTTATTTTGTTCTTGTCTCTTTAGTGATTATCAGGTAACTCTTCCTTGGAGTCTTTACTGGTTGAGTGTATGATTTGTTTCAGGTAACAATGGGGAATGAATCAGATGAAGAAGCCGCGCTTATGAGAAGATAAAAGCTGTTGATGGAAGCCATGACCAACCAGCTCAATCAGACCATGATATCAAACAAGAGTGAGTTGATGAAGGCTAAATTAAAGGAGTTGCGAGATGAGCTTAGACAAGAGATCAGACAAGCTACAGGTCAAGGCAATAGCAATGAACCAAAAAGGGAAAGGCCAAACCAAACTCGACAAGACCATGCTGGGACTGATGAGACTGACAACTACTATGAGCACCGTATCTCTTCTTCTAGATGAAGCCAAAGGAGGCAAAGGCGTGAACATGAAGGTAGAGTGAACCAGAGAGATGAGTAAGCTGGTCTAAAGCTAAAGATACCTCCTTTCCATGGAAAGGCTGATCCTGATGCCTTCCTCGAATGAGAGAAGAAGATTGAACTCGTCTTCAACTGTCAGCAAGATACTCAAGCCAACAAGATTCAGATTGCTGCCACTGAGTTCTATGATTATGCTGCAAGTTGGTGGGATCAGTTGGTTACCAATAGAAGGCGTAATCAGGAGTATCCGGTTGAGTCTTGGCAAGAGATGAAGTCTATCATGCGCAAGAGATTTGTACCAAGCCATTACAAACGTTACCTCCACCAGAAACTAAGGAAGCTCACACAAGGTTCACAGAGTGTAGAAGAATACTACCAAGAAATGGAGCTGTTGATGTTGAGAGCTTGTATATCTGAAGATAGGGAGGGTACAATTGCACGGTTCTTAGGAGGACTTTATCGTGAGATACAAGACAGTATGGAGATGAAACACTATGTTGAGATAGAAGAAATGCTTCATAAAGCTATTCTTGTAGAACAACAACTTAAGAGGAAGACTCACTCCCGATCCAGTTATGAAGCCACACGGTTTCAAAGTGCTAAAGAAGAGAAACCAAGTTTTCCCAAAGAAAGCAAGCCATATCAGAAGGAAGAATCAAAGCCAAGTAACATCTTTAGCAAGGACAAAGGAAAGGCCGAGGCAACCAGTTCAAGGGCTAGGGATGTTAACTGTGTCAACTGCCAAGGAAGAGGACACTATGCTAATGAGTGTACCAACAAAAGAGTGATGATACTTGTTGACAATGGCGAGTTTGAATCTGAGGATGAGGCCGAGATAGAAAGAAAGAACAACTCTGAAAAAGAGTATGATGAAGAGCCAATCCGGGGAAAGTTGTTGGTTGCTCGGAGGACCTTGAGTTTGCAATCAATGACTGAAGAACTTGAGCAACGAGAGAACTTGTTCTACACAAGATGTCAGGTCCAGGGAAGGGTATGTAGCCTAATTGTAGATGGAGGGAGTTGTGTCAATGTGGCTAGTGAGACAATGGTGAGGAAACTTGGGTTGAAGTTCAGAAACACCCTAAGCCCTACTAATTGCAATGGCTTAATGAGGAAGGTGAAATGAAGGTATCTAATCAGGTCATGGTACCTCTTGCTATTGGTCAGTACGAAGATGAAGTTCTATGTGATGTCCTACCAATGGAAGGTGGCCATATACTCCTTGGACGGCCATGGCAATCAGATAGGCGACTGATATATGATGGAATTAACAAGCATTCCTTTGAATTTAAAGAAAGAAAGACAATCCTTGTGCCTCTAACTCCTAAGGAAGTTCACCTTGATCAACTACAACTTCAGAAGAAGAAGGAGATCGACCTCCCACCCATTCAAAACCAACAACAAAGCTTCTATGACAGGACGGGTGATATCAAAAGAGTTCTTTACATTAAACAACTCGTCCTCGTGCTTATTTTTTGAAGAGGACTCTTGAATGTTACTGAACTTGCACCGGTGTATCTGAGTGAATTTGTGTCTCTTTTACAGGAATTTGATGATGTCTTTCTAGAAGATAGTCCAATGGTTCTTCCACCAGTGAGAGGGATAGAACACCAGATAGACTTTGTCCCTGGATCCACACTTCCAAACCGACCAGCTTATAGAACCAACCCAGTGGAGACTAAGGAGTTGCAAAGACAAGTAGAAGAACTAATGGAGAAGGGCGACATCTGAGAGAGCTTGAGCCCATGTGCAGTTTCAGTTCTTCTTGTGCCTAAGAAGGATGGTAGTTGGCGAATGTGTGTTGACTGTAGAGCAATCAACAACATCACAGTGAAGAATTGACACCTTATTCCTAGATTATATGATATGCTTGATGAATTACATGGTTCTTGCA
Source organism: Moricandia moricandioides (assembly GCA_905132885.1). Classification (NCBI taxonomy): domain Eukaryota; kingdom Viridiplantae; phylum Streptophyta; class Magnoliopsida; order Brassicales; family Brassicaceae; genus Moricandia; species Moricandia moricandioides. The sequence goes on from CAJHQQ010000355.1 coordinate 173,704, forward strand.
ATTTTTTCTAAGGTAGATTTAAAGAGTCGATATCATCAAATAAGGATGAAAGAAGGAGATGAATGGAAGACTGCATTTAAAACTAAGTATGGGTTGTATGAGTGGTTAGTTATGCCATTCGGGTTGACAAATGCACCTAGTACATTAATGAAGTTGATGAATCATGTCCTTAGGTCTTTCATTGGCATCTTTGTAGTTGTGTATTTTGATGATATCCTTGTCTATAGCAAGTGTCTAGAAGAGAATATAGATGATTTTAGGGCTGTTCTTAATGTGCTAAGGAAAGAAAAGTTTTTATGCTAATCTTTAGAAATGTACATTTTGTACGGATAACTTGGTTTTTCTAGGCTTTGTTGTTAGTGCAGATGGTGTCAAGGTTGATCAAGAGAAGATCAAAGCTATTGAAGAATGGCCGAGTCCAACTACTGTGGGGGAAGTGAGAAGTTTTCATGGATTAGCCGGCTTCTATAGGCGCTTTGTCAAGGACTTCAGTACGCTAGCAGCTCCACTGACTGAAGTGATCAAGATAGATGTGGGATTCAAGTGGGGAGAAGCACAAGAAACCGCATTCCAAACTCTTAAAGAGAAGCTTACTCAATCCCCTCTCTTAGTATTTCCTGACTTTTCTAAAATATTTGAAATTGAATGCGATGCCTCAGGGAATGGTATTGGTGCTGTGTTAATGCAGGAGAAGATACCCATAGCTTACTTCAGTGAGAAACTTGGAGGAGCTACCCTATGACAAGGAATTGTATGCCTTGGTGAGAGCTCTACGAACATGGCAACATTATCATTGTCCCAAGGAGTTTTTCATACACACGGATCATGAGTCTCTCAAGTACCTAAAGGGGCAAAGCAAGCTTAGCAAGAGACACGCAAGGTGGGTCGAATTCATTGAAACTTTCCCATATGTGATCAAATACAAACAAGGTAAAGAAAACAGAGTTGCTGATGCACTTTATCGAAGGTATGCTCTTTTGACAACTCTTGATGCTAAGTTGTTAGGTTTTGAACAAATTAAGGATATGTACGAAACTGATCTTGATTTTAAAGAAGCTTACCTATCTTGTGAGAAGTTTGCTGCAGGACATTACTTCAGGAAGTATGGGTTCTTGTTTTATGATAACCGTTTGTGTGTGTCTAATTGCTCACTAAGAGACTTGTTTGTTAGGGAATCCCATGGAGGTAGTCTAATGGGACATTTTAGGATTGCCAAGACTTTGCAGTGTTGTAACCCACCTGAAAGGGTAAAATGGTCGAGATCGACAAAGTTGGAATTTGGATCCAAGCTTTTGGGAATCAAAGTTTGATGAGGAATGTTGATTTTTGGTCATATAAAACTTAACATGGGTCAGAGAAAATGGAAGAGTAGTTGAGCAACAACCTGGTGGTCGAGTCGCGGGCGATAAGGATCGATCGGAAATTTTGAAATAGGAAATGGTCGAAGAATGGATCGTGAATGAACCATGAGTCAAAATAAGCTGCTCTACCATGTTAGACAATGTTTTAGATTGATCAGACGGACGTTTTGGAAGCATCACGTTTTTGGAAGCACGACTTTTTAGAAGCTCGACGTTTTAGAAGCACAACGTTTTTTATGGAATTATTCAGGACGGTAAGTAAGCACGACCGGAAAACCCAAAGTTGGGCAAAAAACCCTAATTTCGGTATTATGGAATTTTTCAGGGATGCCGGAGGCTCGGTAAATATTTTTCATCAAGGTCAGAATTATATTGGGAATTTATTAAAAATATTCAGAGCATCAGAAGGCGGCGGAAAAATATTTGGGATTGACCGCGGGTCAAAAATATGCCGGAAGGACCGGAATCAGATGAACAGACCGAGAAGCACGAGGTGGCTCCGTGCATGGGATCATGACGTGCTGTCAACCATCTAACAAGTTCAGTGTCTACACAAGCACGAGTTGTCGCCGTGCATGGAAGCAGGACATGCGTCTTGACATGTGGAAGCACGAGGTGTCGTCGCACATGCAACCGAAGCATGCTGATCGACATGTGGGCGTTGTGGTGTTTCCTTGCATGCAACCAGGCCATTCTTCCAGACATGTGGAGAACGTGGTGTCAACTGCCTGGCAATCTCTCTGTCTACACAAGCACGAGGTGTCACCGTGCATAGAAGCAGAACATGCAGCATGACATGTAGAAGCAAGAGGTGTCGTCGCGCATGCAACCGAAGCATGTTGATCGACATGTGGGAGCTGTGGTGTTGCCTTTCATGCAGATAGGATGTGCATAATACATCTGGAGGACGTGGTGTCTCCTTACATTCCATCCTGGTCATGCATCCAGCCATGTGGAGCACAAGATGCCACCGTGCATGCGTCTGGAGCCATGCGAAGCGACACACGGGCTGCCACCAACCTGAATCTGATTGGGTGCTGCTTCTTATAAATATCTCACGACCCCAGGTCATTTAATTCATTCAGACCTGTCCAAGTAAAGTTAAAAACGTGGGTAGAGAGAGAGAGAGAGAGAGAGAGAGAGAGAGAGAGAGAGAGAGAGAGAGAGAGAGAGAAAAAAAAAGAAAGTGTTCAACTTAAGAGTATGGTCGATTTTAAAGACCGATACTCCACCGAGAAGCCAAGTTCTATCCAATTGGCCATTCTCTGCAATTATGAGGTGAAAGCTCTGGCCAAATCAATCTTTCCAAGCCAGTAATATTATTTGATGACCAAGTGGAGGTTCTTTCCAGGATCAGGTTAGTTCCACGAGTTCAGATCAGTCCAAGTTCTGAAGCCGATGTTCTACCGGGAAGTCCGAAGAACTGTCAGAAGCAAAGGTAAGTTCGGTCCGAGTGCAGATCAGTCAAAGTTAGTTTCTTCATGATCAAGCTGAGGTACTGTCCAAGTCAAGGTCATTCCATTCTAGTCCACTCAATTCGTCCAATGGGCTTTGGCCAAGTCTTCTCCGATCAACCAGCTGCTTATCGGCATAGAACACGGTGAGTTGTTTTGTTTGAATTCCACTTGGAATTTAGGATAGTTTTTGGTTATGATTGAGTTCCACTTGGAACTTAGGATAAATCAAGTCGCATTTAGAGTAGAATGCTCACATTATTGCATGATAGAGTCCTTAGGGCAATTTTATTAAATCGGACTCAGTTTAGCACAGGTTAAGCTGAGATGAACTGGAATTAAGACTGAGTTAATAACCTGACTAGGACTAGGGCTAGGATGCATCATATTTTCTATTCCTGTGTGTTAATATGGCTGAGTGTAGGTTCCCATTATCTTTAAAGTTAGTTTTGTAGGAGGAGGCCGAACTATCTGGGTAACGGTTTGATTGAGTTGATTGCATGATAGATTACTTAAATGCATGCTTTTTAATTAATCTTGTTGATTGAGGTTAGCCAGCTCTTGCTAAGGGAGTGACTAACTGGTTGGTTTATTTAGATATGATATTGTTGTTTAGTTTATTATAAGTTAGTACTAAGGGTCTTAGGCCATATAGGCCGGACTACTGGTACTATTGGTTAGTTTTGTAGAGTCGAGTCTAGTTAGGATCCGGAACTTTAGCCTTAGGCTAGGTTCTGGATTAAGGTTGTGTTGAGTGTGTGTTGCCGATAGCATGTGCGTAACCTGTCCATGCTAGGCAGGTTTAGGGGTGATTAGTGTTTCCTCGACCTCGTACCTAGCGGGTTCAAGGAAACCCCTTATTCGCTAGATCGGGAAGACTCAGAGAGATGGGGTCATGGCCTAAGGCTGAGTGTTACACGACAGTGTAACGTCCGGCAGTGACCCGAATGACTGTGGGCTGTCGCGCGGTGACCCGAATGACTGTGGGCCGCGGTCGGTTGAAAGTTCCTTTTTCTACCCTTTGTGGTAGGGAGATAGGATATTGCCAATGTAGAGGAGAACCATGAAGTCACCAGAGCCCAGGTTAGTGATACTTTTATAGTCTAAGTGTCTAACACTACATGAGTACTGAAATCAGGCGTATATATTGTTAACTAGGGATTGATTGTTGACTTGTTTACATGCAGGTTCCCGTTACTTGAAGGTAGATCAGGGTAGGAGGCCAAATCTAACTTAGTAACGGTTTGATTAGATAGTGAATTGTGATTACTTGTGTAGCCTTAACTTTGATTGCATTCTAGGGATAGATTGATTGTTATTTTGGGTTGTCTGGGTAGTTTATAGGTTGCGGGTAAAGGCCGCCAGCTCACTGAGTAACATTAGGTTACTCACTCAACTCCGTTGTCCTTTTTGTAGGTAGATCTAGTAAGGATGATCGGATAGCTCGGTGCTGGACGTTAGGACCGCCAGAGTAGATTTAATGGCTTTTGTAAACGGTATTTTGATATGCGTTTAGTTGACTCGATTTGGCATTATGCCGGGCCTAGTCTTGAATTATTTCATTGTATGGATATTTCTTGAATCAATAAAGTATTTGTTTCATATGCGCATCATGTGTACTCTGATATTTGACTAGTCCGGTCTACCACAACGTTAGGTCTTGGTACGGGTTGAAAAGCCTCAGGCCTAGATCTAACGAAACCGTTAGCTTTTGGTATGGGTTGCAAAGCCTTATGCCTTGATTTAACAGGACGAGTTAGTGGATGAACTGGTCTAGGTCGCTGAGTAATTTCTTTGACTCTGACTGGATTGTCCCTAGCCCGTCATGTAGCGCTTCCAGACAATGGTGTTGGGTTGGACGGCCAGTCATGTTCTTGTTTGATTGTTGGTTGGCCGGTTGGATCATTTCATCTCTAATCCTGGGTGTTGGTCGGTCTATCAATCATGTTCTTGTTTTATTGTTGGCCGGTTTGTCGACCATATGTCTAGGACGGTTTGGGGGTGTTACAGAGGTGGTATCAAAGCATGGTTTCGTCCATGCTTCCGGAACTCATGATTTACTCGGTTTTCAAATATTTTATCGAGTCAAAAGAGTAAAAAAAGGCATTATGAAAACCGGTCACGTCCAGCGGTAGGATTTATTGGTTTAGCAACTAGGTTTAGTTAGTGGAATCTAGAATTGCTAGGTTACTGGGATGGAATTTTCAGGTTACTGGTAAGCATTCCTAGGTTTTTTTGTTAGAATTGCGGTTAGGTTACATAGTTAGTACTTGTTGGGGTAGTTGTTGACTAATTTTCATGTGAATTTTTCGATTAAGTTGCAGCTAGCAAGTATGTTTGTTGATCGAAACTTTAAGGATGGAAACCTTAAAGTAGAGGGAGTTTGAGGCCAAAAACCCAAACCCGAAGCGATAGAGGAGGGAGAATAAGAGGGACTGGACAGTGGCATTGACTGGACAAATGGGAAGGAACAAGACTTCAGTGGGAAGGACTTCATCAGTTTTTGGGGAAAAGGAAGATCGAGAAGGATTTGAGGAATCTGGACTAGGGTGATATCTATCTTAAGGACAAGATAGTATCATGGGAAATGAGAGCGTTCTGGAAGAGCAACAGTAAGAAGATGATCCAGCGATAATTTAAGTGAAGAGATATGGAGATGATCGTTGCAACCTGGAGGAGCAAACTCAAGGGACAGTGGCAAGCAAGTGAAGAGATATGAAGACGATTGTGGAGACCTTGAGGAGATACTCAAGGAACAATAATAGACAAAGCAAAGAGATTATGGACACGAGCTGAGATGAGTGAACCATGGGAAGTCAAGAAGTAAAGAAAGGAAATGATTCAAGACCGAGGAGAATACTTTAAAATGTATCAAGGCAGGGCGATTTCAGAATCAGAAGAGCGGATGGGGACCCAAAAAAAAACAAACGAAAACATCAAAGGCGAGCCGACAAAGAAACACATCAAATGAACAAGAGAGCAAGAAAAGTAATTTAAGGAGAAATTGTCATCAAAGAGGAGCATGTAGTGAAGCTGAGCGTCTAGGCATCTAAGAATTCGAGGATGAATTCTGTTAAGGGGCAGAATGTAGTAACCCACCTGAAAGGGTAAAATGGTCGAGATCGACAAAGTTGGAATTTGGATCCAAGGTTTTGGGAATCAACGTTTGATGAGGAATGTTGAGTTTTGGTCATATAAAACTTAACATGGTTCAGAGAAAATGGAAGAGTAGTCGAGCATCAACGTGGTGGTCGAGTCGCGGGCGATAAGGATCGATTGGGAAATTTTGAAATACGAAATGGTCGAAGAATGGATCGTGAGTGAAACATGAGTCAAAATAATCTGATCTACCATGTTAGGTAATGTCTTAGAGTGACCAGACAGATGTTTTGGAAGCATCACGTTTTTGGAAGCTCGACGTTTTAGAAGCACGACGTTTCTTCAACATGAAGTTTTCAGCAAAACTTCGTATCTGTAAAATATTATTTTGGAGACAAAATAAGTCGGAAGCGGGATGGGAATTAAGCAGGACGGGAAAACCCAAAGTTGGGCAAAAAACCATAATTTCGGTATTATGGAATTTTTCGGGGAAGCCGGAGGCTCGGGAAATATTTTTCATCAAGGTCAGAATTCTGATAGGAATTTATTAATAATATTCAGCGCATCAGAAAGGCAGCGGAAAAATATTCGGTATTGATCGCGGGTCAAAAATATGCCGGAAGGACCGAAATCAGATGAACGGACCGAGAAGCACGAGGTGGCTACGTGCAAGGGATCCGGACATGCTGTCAACCATCTATCAAGCTTCATGTCTACAAAATCAAGAGGTGTCGCCGCGCATGGAAGCAGGACATGCGTCTTGACATGTCGAAGCACGAGGTGTCGTCGCACATGCAACCGAAGCATGCTGATCGACATGTGAGCGTTGTGGTGTTGCCTTGCATGCAACCAGGCTATGCTTCCAGACATGTGGAGGACGTGGTGTAAACTGCCAGGCAAGCTCTATTTCTACACAAGCATGAGGTGTCACCGTGCATGGAAGCAGAACATGCAGTATGACATGTAGAAGCAAGAGGTGTCGTCGCGCATGCAACCGAAGCATTCTTATCGACATGTGGGAGCTGTGGTGTTGCCTTGCATGCAGCAAGGACTTTCATAAGACATCTGGAGGACGTTTTGTCTCCTTTCATGTCATCCTGGTCATGTATCCAGCCATGTGGAGCACGAGGTGCCACCGTGCATGCGTCCGGAGCCATGCGAAGGGACATACGGGATGCCACCAACCTGAATCTGATTGGTTTCTGCTTCTTATAAATACCCCATGACCCCAGATCATTTCATTCATTCATACCTGCCGAAATAAAGTTAAAAACGTGCGTAGAGAGAGACAGAGAGAAACAAAGTGGTCGAGTTAAGAGTATCGTCGATTCTAAAGACCGATACTCCACCGAAAAGCCAAGTTCTGTCCAATTGGCGATTCTCTGCAATTATGAGGGGGAAGCTCTGTCCAAATAAATCCGTCCAAGCCAGTAATATTATTTGATGACCAAGTGGAGGTTCTGTCCAAGATCAGGTTAGTTCCACGAGTTCAGATCAGTCTAAGTTCTGAAACTGATTTTCTACCGGGAAGTACGAAGACTTGTCAGAAGCTAAGGAAAGTTCTGTCCGAGTCCAGATCAGTCTAAGTTAGTTTCTTCATGATCAAGCTGAGGTACTGTCCAAGTCAAGGTCATTCCATTCCAGTCCACTCAAGTCATCCAATGGGTTTTGGCCAAGTCGATCAACCAATTGCTTATCGGCATAAAACACGGTGAGTTGTTTTGTTTGAATTACCCTTGGAAATTAGGATAGTTTTTGATTATGCTTGAGTTCCACTTGGAACCCAGGATAGAACGAGTCACATATAGTGTAGAATGCTCACGTTATTGCATAATAGAGTCCTTAGGGTTATTTTATTAAATCAGACTCAGTTTAGCACGGGCTAAGCTGAGATGAACTGGAATTAAAACTGATTTAATAACCTGATTATGACTAGGGCTAGGATGCATCATATTTTCTATTCTTGCGTGTTGATATGGCTGAGTGTAGGTTCCTGTTATCTTTAAAGATAGTTTCGTAGCAGGAGGCCGAACTATCTGGGTAACGGTCTGATTGAGTTGATTGCATGATAGATTAGTTAAATGCATGATTGTTTAATTAATTTTTTTGATTGAGGTTAGCCAGCTCTTGGTAAGGGAGTGACTAACTGGTTGCTTTATTTAGATATGATAATGTTGTTTAGTTTATTATATGTTAGTACTAAGGGTCTTAGGGCATATAGGCCGGACTACTGGTATTATTGGTTAGTTTTGTAGAGTCAAGTCTAGTTAGGAACTGGAACTTTAGCCTTAGGTTAGGTTCTGGTTTAAGGTTGTGTTGAGTGTGTGTTGCTGATAGCATGTGCGTAACCCGCCCATGCTAGGCATATTTAGGAGTGATTAGCGTTTCCTCGACCTCGTACCTAGTGGGTTCAAGGAAACCCCTTATTTGCTGGATCGGGAAGACTCAGAGACACCGGGTTATGGCCTAGGGCTGAGTGTTACACGACGGTGTAAAGTCCGGCAGTGACCCGCATGACTGTGGGCTGTCTTGCGGTGACCCGAATGACTGTGGGCCGCGGTCGGTTGAAAGTTCCTTCTTCTAGCCTTTGTGGTAGGGAGATTGGATATTGCAGATGTAGAGGAGGAACACAAAGTTACCAGGGCCCAGGTTAGAGAGTCGAGTTAGAGCGTCGTGTTAGTAAAGGGTTATGGAACCATTGAGTAAGTGGACCACCGATATACGTTTTTACGAATTAGATCTAGTCGTTGTTTAGTATCTTATTGTTGTTGATATTGGTGATTGATTTCCTTGCAGGTTTCTAACATTGAGATCTAATTCTGGGTTAGGTACCGAATTAGACTTGGTGTCTCTTTGGTTAGTATTGACCCGAAGTTGGCTGTTATATTGTTTGGGCAATTTCTTATGAAGGGTGGTGGATATTGAAAGCTATGCGGTATGATTGATTGGCCGATCATGTTCTTGTCTGATTGTTGGTCGACCGGTTAATGATACTTTTATAGTCTAAGTGTCTAACGAAACCGTTAGCTTTTGGTATGGGTTGCAAAGCCTTATGCCTTGATTTAACGGGACGAGTTGGTGGATGAACTGGTATAGGTCGCGGAGTAAGTTCTTTGACTTCGACCGGATTGTCCCTTGCCCGTCACGTAGTGTTTCCGGACCATGGTGTTGGGTTGGATGGTCAGTCATGTTCTTGTTTGATTGTTGGCTAATTTCATCTCTAACCCTGGGTGTTGGTCGGTCTATCGGTCATGTTCTTATTTGATTGTTGGCTGGTTGGTCGACCATATGTCTAGGACGTTCCCGGGGTGTTACATGCAGGGTCACTTCTATTGGCCACACATGAAAAGAGATGTCGAGAAAATCTGTGGAAGGTGTGCAACTTGCAAACAAGCTAAGTCTAAAGTCCAGTCTCACGGTTTGTATAATCCTTTACCAATTCCTTATCATCCTTGGAATGACATTTCTATGGACTTCATTTTAGGATTGCCTAGAACTAGAACCGAAAAGGACTCTATCTTTGTTGTTGTTGATAGGTTCTCTAAAATGGCACACTTCATAGCTTGTCATAAAACTGATAAGGCATTACATGTTGTTAACTTGTTCTTCAAAGAGGTTGTTCGTTTACATGGCATGCCTAGAATTATAGTGTCATAGAGATACTAAATTTCTTAGTCATTTCTGGAATACTATTTGGTCTAAACAGGGCACTAAGTTGTTGTTCTCTATTACGTGTCACCCACAAACAGATGGGCAAACTGAGGTAGTCAATAGAACTCTAGGAACATTCTTGCGTGCATTCATCAAAAAGAACTTGAAAACTTGGGAAGATCACTTACCTCATTGTGAATTTGCATATAATCATGCCATGCATTATGCTTCTAAGTATTCTCCTTTTGAAATTGTTTATGGGTTCTAATGCCCTTACCTGAGTGTGAACGAGTTAGTTTGGACGGTAAGAAGAAGGCCGATCTGGTTCAGCAGATTAATGAGAAAGTTATACGCAATATTGAGGAGAAAACTAAGTACTATGAGAAGCAAGCAAAAAAGGAAGGCGTGTGATGGTATTTGATGTTGGTGACAAAGGTTCCCAAACGAGAGTAAGTCCGAACTTATGCCAAAAATTGATGGACCATTTAAAATCATTCAGAAGATAAATGACAAGGCCTATAAACTTGATCTCCATGGTAAGTATGATGTGTCAAATAGCTTTAATATTACTGACTTGGTCCCTTTTGTTAATGATGAACTAGATTTGAGGACAAATCCTTTTCAAGAGGGAGGTGATGATGTTATCATGGACCAGCTTACCAATGAAGATGAGGAGACCACCGATGATCCACATGATGACACAATAGACCAGCCAAATGATAATGCCTTAACCATTCCAGAAGGCCCCATACCCGTGCTTGAGCCAAGAAACTCAAGAAGATCATTGGAGGTTTACTTACCACATCATTGCAACAAGAAGAAACTTTTGGACAAGGTTTGATGATTCGAGATACCTTGATCACGATTCAAGCTATCTCTACATCAAGCTGAGTTAGTGTCTAGGCAAGGCACTTTGTGTGTGCTCTTTTCCTTGCTCTTAATTTTGTCCCAAGTGGTTTTATGGAGGAAGGTTTTTAACGAGGCCACAACTTGTCTTACACATCCCCTAGGTGTTATCTAGGTCCAAGACTAATGAAGACCCAACCTTATGTTATATTTTATCCTATATTTTTTATTTCATGTTTTGTTTTCGAAAACTCTTTAGAGAAGACGCGTTCTTTTAGTCACCTTGTTTTCCCGATACCTTGTGCATGTACAAGGATCCTCTATATATTTGGGTCGAAAACCCTTCTCTGAATCAAACAATCTTTTTATAAAAAAACTCTTCGTTCTCTTGACTGCTTTGGCGAGTTGTCTTGTGTTCTTGTTGATGTTTAATATCCGACAATAAAAGGTTGTCTATCTTGGTGTGTCATATCCGATCTAGCCACCTAGGAGTATCAAGGAGTCTTTCCGCAACCCCTTGTGTCACCAATCGACCCATCGCCATGTGAGACTTGAGTCCTTGACTCGTTTCAACAAGGATATACTTCCCATCGACCAGAGTAGCATCCTAGGAAAATATTAGTAAAAAATGTTTAAGTCTAAATACGGCCCAAAGAGGCCTAAAATGCGGCTAAAGACCCACTTGCGATTTCATCCGAAATTGATCTCAAAAATGTTATGACGGTGTATCTTTACACACAGAAGAAGATAAATCTCGCGAAATCGGAAGATAAATGTCGATTTTCCAAGATGATGATGATGATGATGAAGATCGAGATAAAAAATGAAAGGGGAACCTACCTAGAAGGTATATATAAGGGGATCTGAAGCTAAAGGTGGAGAATCCGAAGATTGACACCTACATAAGCTCTGTTAACTTATAAGAACTTAGAACTTAGGTGCCTAGAAGGACAAAGTGATACTGAGACCTTTTCTCCATCTTTGTGTGCCAATTTTGGTTTCTTTTGTCTCTACAACTCATTGCACTTAGAAACCCTAAGCTTTATTCTCGACAAGCTCGGTTTCTATGACTGGCACTCGATTACCAGGCGAACTTGCTCTGGATGTTCGATCTCTTGGACCACTCTTTTAATTGAACTATGTTCGGTTTGATCCTCGAAAGGGGTACGTAGGTAGCCTTCATAAGGTTCAATCCGAAATCAATCAAAACCATTTCTCATATCTTTTTTGTCTTTTGTTATCAAGCTGCGATTCAACTAGGTTTCAGGTTTTTGGTTTCTAGAACTAGGTAACTCGCTAACAGCTGTATCGACCAAAGATTTGATAATCATTTGTAATGATCGCTACGCTCTTACGCGGATTCGGAAAAAAAAAATCTACTTTTTCTGAAGATCCGTTTTGTTATCTTTCTATACTTTCCGCGTTTATTCGATTACTTGTCGTTGGCTCTCGCATAGAATCCGAGACCTCAGGGAAAGTTAGGGTTTCTTGACTCTCCTTAATTTACGGAAATTGACGGTGTGAATTTGGTTCCCACAGTTTAGCGCTAGAAAGAGGGGGGGGGGTCGGATTACTCTAACTCATGCCCACAAAACGCTTGATCGAAACAATGTCTGTAAATACAAAAGACAACACCGCAGCTCGCAACAACGCTGGTAAAACAACTCCAGTAGTGACTGCTGCCATCGCCAATGCTTATGCAAACGCTGCAGTGCTTGAGAAAATCAAAAACCTAGTCGCAAATCTTCGCCACAGGCGGAGCACCGAAACAAGCTTGCGATTTCTCTCACTAAACGGAAAGGGCAAAGATAAAATCTATCATACCTCGTAAATTTTGTCTCATTACCGAGTTGGAAAAATCTCAGCGCATAAGGGTTCAACCAAAGGACCTTTTTCGAAAACGTTTCGTAAAAATAAAACTTTCTCTCCAATAAATTGCAGAGATACCCTAGAGAAAGGAAGCGCAGCAAATCGGGCGTACAACCCCCACTCTGTACTTCTTCCGAACAATTTCCGAAGAAATGAAGTTGATCTCTATTGAATCACTCAAAATTTAAAACGGCTGACGAAAACTACACTAAGCAAAACGAGAGATCATATCCCTCATTGCTAAAACATTTTCTGAAAGCTAAGATTTCGTAAAAAGTCAGGCTTCGATTCTACGTGACATATTCAGTTAATTCTAGATGATTATCATTTAAACTTACTCCGGAAAAACTACTCAAAATCCCGTCGGATCAATCCTGTGGAAAGGAGATAATTTCGATTAAGTTGACTCCCGATCATTAAGCTCATCACAGCCAAAACTTCAGAGGCTAAAACGTGAGTTGTCCAAAAAAACGCCTCTCGTACAGTCAAACTCGAAAACACGCTTACATAACCACTTTTGTAAAATTAAACTCAACAACATTTTATGACACATCTTTCGTAAAACTAAACTCACGACATTTTGCGGAATAACTTTCGTAAAATTAAAGCTCAACAACATTTTCCGAAACAGCTTTCGTAAAATCAAACTTGACAATATTTTATGAACATCTTTCACAAAGTGAAACGAGTTAGCATTTTACGATATAAATTTCATAGAAAAAAATCAAAAATAAAACGACCGCACCAGCATACCATCAAACAAGCCGTCGAACGAGCCGTCGAACAAGCCGCCCAACTCGCCGAACAGGAAAGTTGGACCGAACGAGCCGTCCAACTTGCCCATTCGGCGAGTTGGGCCGAACGTGCCAACCTGCTCGTCCGTTCGGCGAGTTAGACCAAACAAGACATCCAACTCGCCAAAAGGGCGAGTTGGACAAAACAAGCTAACCAACTCGCCCGTTCGGCGAGTTAGACCATACAAGCATTCCTTCGGACCACCTTTTCGTTCTCCTTTGAATCTTGATTGAAACGCTTTTTGTTTCGTCTCAATCGGAGTTTCCATTGAGATTTTACGAACAAAACAAGTTGGATGCACACCGTCCAACTCGCCGAATGGGCGAGTTGGGCCAAAAAGGCCGGCCAACTCGCCCATTCGGCGACTTGGACCGTACAATCAGTCCTTTGGACCACCTTTGCGTTCATCTTTGATTCCCGATCGAAACGCTTTTCGTTTCGTCTCAATCGGAGTTTTCATTGAGATTTTATGATCAAAACAAGTTGGATGCACACTTTCCAACTCGCCGAATGGGAGAGTTGGACAGAACGAGCCGTCCAACTCACCCGTTTGGCGAATTGGACCACATGAGTCATCCATATCACCGAACAGGCGAGTTGGACCAAACGACAACTCGCCCATTCGGCGTGTTGTACCTTGTGAGCACTCCTTTGGATCATCTTTGCGTTCTATTTTGAATCCCGATTGAAATGCTTTTTGTTTCAACTCAATTGTAGTTTCCGTTGAGATTTTACGATCAAAACAAGTAAGACACGCCTAAACTCCTAGGCTTGCTCCTACTCGACCTCTTGGGTGTCCTACTCGCCCTCTTGGGCATCCTACCCGCCCTCTTGGGCATCCTATTCGCCCTTACCTCCATCTTTGCATTCTCCTTTGAATCTCGATAGAAACATCTCTTGTTTCGTCTCGATTGGAGTTTCCATTTGGAACTTTACGATAAAAACCGCAAATACTTGTTTTTTCGTATGAATTCAGATTGATCTTATAAAACGACAACGCCTTAACTATACGATTAATTTGAACCTTCCTTTAAAAATTGACGTCGTATCAAAGGTACTCTTTCGAAGAAATAGTAAAAACATTTAAGTCGAAGGACGGCCCGAAAAGGTCTGAAACACGACTAAAAGCACACTTACGATTTTAGACGAAATCAGTCCCAATGATATCATGACGGTCTATCTTTTATTTGAGAGGAGATGATAAAATTTAGGATCGGAAAATAAATGTGAAATTTCAAAGGATGAACACCAATATCAAAAAATATGGATCGACGAACCAAAACCGCAAGACAGGTTTGAGCCTGAACGCGGCCAGGACGAACTAATATCTTTACCATTCTTAATAGGCATACAGACACGAGGAGAGGAAGGGGAGATGAGCAAGCAAAACGGAGAAGAGGTTAACCCAAACCTTCGAGAAAACTAAGGTATGGCTGGCTTGGAAGCTTTTGAAATCAGACTTGGAATTTTCGTAGGAGGGTACTAAGAAATGAAAAAAAAGGAGGGAGTATGTACGTATACTATACTCGTATACTCCCACTTCAAAAAATCAGCATCAAGATAACGCTTTCGCAAAGCAAACTCTCGCAACAGTATACGGAAAAATTATTTAGGCAATGTGATACCTCATCAAAACCGATCACCCATTAGTTTCGTATAACTATAACATTTTATACGGAATAGCCTACGGGAAAACAAGATCGGTGTCATGAAAAATGACTTCGCAATGCGGAAAAGAGAATGAGGATAACAAATTCCTCGTTTGCAAATATCACACGTAATCTTCAAAAGACATTCTCAATTTTACTTCTATGTGATTCACGTCTCGTAAAACTTATGCGAAACATCCTTCGTATAGCACCACCAAGTTATGTGAAGAAACTTTCTGAAACTTTCCGATGAACATTATACGGAACATTCATCGTGTAACCGATACCTAAAGTGGAAAATTGTTTTGAACACCATTGGCTATCCTAGCACGAAAAACTCTGACTCGGCCCATCAATCTCAACAAACGCTCTTTGTCCCTCGGCAAATTACACCTTCCGGTAAAAATCTGAACCGAAATTCGGCATACTCTTTAGGAAAGTTCTAAACTAACATGAACTTAATGTTAACACCAACATGCCATAGTCTAATCCGTGACATGAAACGTCCTCGGCTATGTGGCTGAACACATCCTTCAGACCAAGCCGAAATGTTTGAGCGACCACTGCTCCATCAAATTACTTAACGGCGAAACGACAATCCACGATTAGTCTAAAAACGCCAAGTGTACATAATTACCGTATAACCTAGAACCGGAAATCATACGATAAATTATTAATATCAAAACTTAGTTGTAACCACCAAACAGTTAACGGTAAACTTAAAGTAGTCGACAACCAACCAATTTCAATATGTTCTGCAGTTTACTCTAAACCCACAACGTTTTACACGTAAAAAGCGGAACATAAGGAAAAAATCGTTACAAAGTTCCTAGAGCTATACGGGGCATCCTTAACTATACACGAAATAAATCTGGGGGCAGACTCTTCCCAAAGCACAACGAAGGAAGTCGCACATTCTCACGGTAAAAAATTTACGCGACCCATTGCTCCCAATTCCTCGCAAACAAAACAAAACGTTTCTCCGCCGTAACGTTAAAACAAAAACCTTGCGATACCACACATCTTCAAGCCCGCGAACATTTCGAGCACAAAATGCGCATGCAAATGAAAAACACAATCTTCGACACAGCGAGACGTCGCTGATGCTCGAAGAACTGTTTTTTGTCAAAACTTTCCGAAACGGACTGCTCACCTTAAAAACAGTCCATCCGCTACTATAAAACATACACACCTTCTTAAACACGTATACTTAGCGCAGATTCAAAAACAGTAATATCTACCAATAAGTTTATTGCTGTTCACAACAAACTCTAAATGTCCTAAACAGACTAAGACATCTCGTAGAGATAGCTCTCGAACACCCCACACAAGGTTAATAGCGCTATAAAAGAATTCAAAATTTTGGTCAACACTTTCAGGAGACTTAAAATTGTCCCCGAAGAAGTGCTCGATTCTTACCATACAAGTCTCATAAGCCGAGAACATATCGCGGACTTTAAAGCGGGACGGAATTAGCTCGAAAGTTATACAGGAAACCTAAGTCAAAGTAGTCATCACATCCCCTAAAACCGTGATTAGACCTGGGCCTTACCCTTAACCTAGCAGACTTTTCTCTAACGTCTTAAGGCATGATATCGAAGAGATACAAGATCATGGAAGCATATCTCTTCGTCCATATCTAAGCTCTCTCAAAACTTTGGAAAACTTCTCAAACATCTATAACGACCATACAAGTCTCATAAGCCGAGAACATATCGCGGACTTTAAAGCGGGACGGAATTAGCTCGAAAGTTATACAGGAAACCTAAGCCAAAGTAGTCATCACATCCCTTAAAACCGTGATTAGACCTGGGCCTTACCCTTAACCTAGCAGACTTTTCTCTAACGTCTTAGGGCATGATATCGAAGAGATACAAGATCATGGAAGCATATCTCTTCGTCCATATCTAAGCTCTCTCAAAACTTTGGAAAACTTCTCAAACATCTATAACGAGCGGCGAATTGGAGGATCAGCAAAAGAGTTGGGAGCGAGATGACAACTCGTATCCTTCGCTCTACACTTAACAAAAAATCCAAATCTACTTAAACTCCTTTTCAAGTGAAAAGCCTACTTTCTTCCTTAAAAAAGTCGCAAAGCGTCCGGGATCCAAAGCCATACCCTTTCAGTCCCGAAAGCATAAATACGGCCATATTCGGCCAAAATAAACATCCAACGAGGCTAGTCGATGCCGACAAAGGTCCAACATACAATGCTATTGGCAGCAGCATGCTCGATAGTCTCTACACAACGCACAACTAAACCATAAATGTCTTACTGGAAAAAAGGACGTAAGAACCTTATCTTCAGAATAAAATACGAAAGGATTGATCACTTTTCCAAGGGTATGTAGGCAGCCTTCACATGGCGCAGCCCCAATCCTACTGCATTCCGCTCTTAGAGGAATGAGTATACCACTTTCAACGGACCTTTTGAACCATTGATTCCGCCTAACTTATCAAAACCTGCCAAACCGCTCGCTAGAACCTCATGATTCTAATGAGTTGGGGGGCTAATTGTTGGGGTCAAAATCGGCCATGATGGAATTAATGGTTGAAACTTCCCAGAAAATGCCCTCTTTAAAAACGAGGAGATAATATTTTGAAGAAAAGAAGAGTAGGAAAAACAAAATCAAGTTTCATATGAATTTATACAGTAAGTCCTCGGGAAAGATTGCTCTAAGCCTCTTACAAACGGATCCTGACCATCGAAACAACAAAACGACTGTAAGACTTGATCATCTAACTCACCCGTTCGGCGAGTTGGACCAAGCAAGATGGTCAACTTGCCCGTTCGCCGAGTTGAACCAGTACAACTCGCTGAATGGGCGAGTAAGACCAACCACTAAATCGCCGAACGGGAGAGTTAGACCAACCAAGACGGTCAACTCGCCCATTCGGCGAGTTGGACCAGTCTGACTCGCTGAAAGGGCGAGTTGGACCAACCAAGATGGTCAACTCGCCAAAACGGGCGAGTTGGACCAACCAAGACGGTTAGCTCGCCCGTTTGGCGAGTTGGGCCACATAAACCACATCATATGCCCTCTGTTGAACCTCGGCCTATTAACCTCTCGTTTTTTCTCGATCGAATTTACCGTTGGAACTTTACGATAAAAACCGCGAAGCCTCATTTTTCCGAATGAACTTCATGGTTATTGTATAAATGACAACGGTTAACTAAACGCCACAATTGTCTAAACTATATGAGAAGTGTGAAATTCCTAGAAAAAGCGGTGTCGTATCATTAAACGTTCTTTCGGATAAATCGTAAAAAACATTTAAGTCAGAATATGGCCCAGAGAGGCCTAAAACGCGGCTAAAGACCCACTTGCGATTTCATCCGAAATTGAGGCCAGAAATGTTATGTCGGTGTATCTTTACTCGCAGAAGAAGATAAATCTCGTGAAATCGGAAGATAAATATGAAGTTTCCAAAACAATGATGAAGATTGAGATAAAAAGGAATATTTTACGCAAAGCGATAAACTCGACCTAGAGTAAAAAAAGAAATGGGGAACCGACCCAAAAGGCATATATAAGGGGAGTTGAAGCTAAAGGTGGAGGATCCAAGTTTGAGACCTAGAGAAGCTCTGTTAACTTATACGAACTTAGAACTTATGTCCCAAGAAGGACAGAGTAATACAGAGACTTTTTCTCCATCTTTGTGCGACGATTTTGGTTTCTTTGGACACTACAACTCATTGCACTTGGAAACCCTAAGCTTTAATCTCGACAAGCTCGATTTCTATGACTGGCACTCGATTACCAGACGAACTTTGTCTGAAAGTTCGATCTCTTGGTCCACTCTTTTAATTGAATTACGTTCAGTTTGATCCTCGAAAGGGGTACGTAGGCAGCCTTTCATAAGATTCAGTCCGAAATCAATCAAATCTTTTCTCATATCTTTTTCTTCTTTTGTTATCGAGCTGCGAATCAACTAGGTTTAAGGTTTTTTGTTGCTAGAACTAGGTAACTCGCTAACAGCTCTTGCGGCCGAAGCTCTGATAATCCTTTGTAATGATCGCAAAGCTCTTACGCGGATTCAGAATAAGATCTACTTTTTATATAGATCCGTTTTGTTATATTTCTATACTTTCCGCGTTTATTCTATTACTTGTCGTTGGATCTCGCAGAGAATATGTGACCTCAGGGAAAGTTAGGGTTGCTTGACTTTCCTTAATTTATGGAAATTGACGGTGTGAATTTTGGTTCCCACATACACTGGATCGGATTCCTTCTGCAAGTATGAAGGTAAAAGTTTGTGTGCTTCTTATTCCCCTCTCTCCCCCCTTTAGATTTTTAAAAAAGGACCCGAACAGGATTTGGTGGCTACAACCATTAAAGCTTGATTCATATGATCCTAGAAAGAGATAAAGGTCAAAAAGAAGTGAACAGGATCTGGTGGCAAAAACCACTAGGCTTTGATTCATGGAACCTTGTCCAAATATCTCAGCCAATTAAAAACCAAAATGATACCCTCAAAAGAAGGGAGACATTGACTGAGAGAAGTGAGAAGAGAGAGATGAAAGGAATCAGAGAAGACTACCTGTGTTTTCGGATACTTGCAGAGGTAAGAGTCTATATATCCTTTGATCGATACTCTCAAGGTAAAGCCCACACTTTTATTTTATGCAAAGAAATGAAATCAGTAGAGGGGTGAGTCAGACCAGTATTCGCTAAGTTGTTGGTAGAATGGATTTGGTTGCTATGCTACGATAGGGTATATAAAGTTTCTCTGTGATTGACTTGATAGGATGTGGCTTCAATAAAGTAAGGTGACATTATGTGAGTCTTTGTTTTTCAAAAACCTCTTTGTGGTTAATGCTTGCATTCTAGAGTAGCTAACTAGGATCTCGAAAGCAGGACATGGACGACTACGAGAGGAGGTTCTGTGCCAGAATAGACTCCATTGAAGTAAATTGTTAGGCGCATGCAAGAGCTAGTCTAATTAGCTTGGAGAACATATCAAATCTCGTTCACACATCTTTCTTATTCACTGTTGATCAAAATTAGGTCTTAGCCGTCGATCGATGGTCTTTCCTTTTGCTAGCATACGAGATTTGGAGTTAAAAGGGTGAGATAGTTAATATTTGAGTTTTAGAATATTCACATATTCGTGCTTCTTATTCCCTATAATTCATTGAGCTTGAAACTTTAAATCTAGCATATTTACATTTGCATCTAGTTAGTCTATTAACATATTTTCATATTTACATTATTAGCATATTTCCATATTGCATCTACACCTTCCAATAAGGAATATTTCCTTAATCTGATTACTTGTTACCAATATATATAATCACCTCGCTTAATCTTTAGAAATAAGAAATTTATTGTGTGTCATTGTTCTCTGTGGATTCGATCCCTAAGTACTACACCTGATCTCTCTTGGCAAGAGTATTGTTTTTTGTGTTAGGATTAAGGGTTAGTTTGATAGTTAATTGTTTAGGATATTTATACCTTTCTAGAACGTAAACACACAGGTGTCATTCTTGTTTGCATGCTTGTCTAGATAGTAGTTAAACTGCATGCTTGTGTAGAATTATTATAGCATGTTTATCTAGACTTTATTGAGAATACCATTCATTGTGTTTAAAAGTTTGTAGAATGCTTGTCTAGATAATGTGGTTTGGTAGCATGCATTGTATAGTTGAGTTGTAGCAGGCTATATAGAAATTATGGTTAGTCGCATGTAGATTGAGTGGAACTCTCTCATGCCATTGAGTTGTGTTATGCATGTGTGATTGCATTTTGTTAAGTTGATAGTATTGCATGTGTTGCATTTAGAGAGCCTTTGGGTCTAGCTTAAACATGTTGGTGGCTATGAATATGTGTGTTGATTGATTGCATGCCAAGTGTAGCGTAACCACGTAGGTAAGCTAGAATTAGTGTATTTGGTTGAGTCGCCTATTCGGAGAGAATAGTGCAGGTATTTAGGAGTCTATTCCAGGTTGAATAGAGCATGCAATTCCTCACTAATCTCTCTTGTGTGTGTCACTTGATGAGGGATTAGGTGTGTGTAATCCCGGTGGTATCTCGGTTTTGGATTGATTCTCCAATGATTGGTGTTGTGGCTGGTGGTATCTTGCTTTAAGAGAGGTTCTCCGGAGGCCCCATTGGTATCTCGCTTGCGGAGCAATTCTTTGGTGGTTGTGTGATGTGAGCCTGGTGGTATCTCGCTCGCGGTGCGATTCTCCAGAAGCGGAATACCTACCCTCAACCGCTCATCAAGTGAAGTGGGTCGTACCCATGGACGAACGCTGCATGACAATGCAGCCCGGTGGTATCTCGGTTGCGGATCGATTCTTCGGAGAATGATGTTTTCCAGCTATGTGACTCGAGTGTTTATAGCTGGGAGTGTTTAGTTAATGAGGTGGTGAGACTTCCGATTTGATGTGAAGGGATCCCTAGGATGTTTTAGCTGGTGCTAGCATATGAGTTGTGTGTTTGATTTTTTTTCATGGATCTGTCTAGACTGTGTCGAGTTAGACGAGGCATACAACTGTCTCGATCCTACGTGTCGAGTAGAGAGGCTTCACGTAGCATAGTTGCATGATTGTTTGTTATTGTTGTTTAGCATTGCACTCTGGTTGTTGCTTGTTTCATCCAGATCATTTTAGGTTGGGTTGGGGAATTAAAATTAATATTATTATTTGTGTTAGTTGGGGCCCGGTTCCCACTGGGTAATGCTAGATTGCTTATTCCCCATTGTGGAACTTTTTGCTGGTAACCGTAGAGGGTTGATCTTTTGTGGGGTGTGGAGGATGTTGCCCTGTGTAGATTTGCTGTGATGTTTGCAAGTAATAAGAAGACTTTATTTTCCGTTGCTTTTGTTGTTATTTATGGGTACCCTTTTGACTTTATTTTGTTTTACGGACACCGACGAGTTCCCGACTTTGAGATATAAATAAAATGTATGTTTTATATTAAAAATCCCCATAAATGATGATACTAGTCTTGTCCGGACTGACACAGCTCTCAACCACGGTACGGGTTGGTCGACCTTAGGCCACAGTAGAGAGGGACGGTATCGCGGACGGACCGGACAAAGCCTTAAACTCGTCCTCGGAGTTGGCTAGTTTGCCTGCGATGCTCGTCAATTGTGACGCTTCCAGGTCGTTCTGGGTGTCCGGCTAGGACGGTTCAGGGGTGTTACAAATGGTTGTATCAGAGCATGGTTGTAAAGTTGTGATTTTGTTTGCGAGTTTTCAAATGTTTTATCGAGTTAAAAGGTGTAGCAAACAGCATCATTAGGGAACTGGCACGTCCTTCACTTTGGATTAAGATTGTTAGAGTAGATCGGGGAATTTACGATCTCACGCTTGTTGCAGTGGAAGGTGTTGGTAATCGACATGGGAGGAGAGCATTCAGTATGAGGAGTGTTGTGCGGATCCTTAGATTTTGAAGGACATCTGGAGCAGTGGTTTATGATGGATCAAGTGAGTTGAGTTCGTCCAATGATTCGAGTGATTAGAGATCTGATTCTCACTTAGAGCAAGAGAATGTGGTTGAAAGTTCAGAAAGTTCGCATGCGACTTGTTCATCAGAGTTGGAAGAAGCTGAGGCACTTGAAGATATGGAAGAGGAGTCTGATCATTTTGAGGGTTTGGATTTCTTCTCGGACATGGAGTCCATTCCACAAGATTCATCTGACTCATTCAACTTTCAATTTGGATATGACATTGTCAATGTCAGCTCTAGGGAAGGCAGTCCTTGGATACCGATGCCAGCGTGGAGTCCGTTGTTCACTTTGACGCTAGACTTTGAGGGATCTAGTCTCAGTGGAGGTAGTTTGGGGTAGATGTCCAACCCTTACTACGAGTATTATTACGAGGTGATGCAAACATGGAAGTGGAAGTTGACCAAGAGTCTGGAACTGAAGAAAGAGCAGTAGAGAACACTCCGGTGTGGCCAAGTGGCACACATGGAACATGGGGAAGTGCAAGCGGAGGTTCGTCACAGATTACCAACGTCTCCAGCAATGACCCAGTCGATGAATATTGTGGTCTATGTGGGGAAAGTGAGCATCATGTTCGAGAGTGTACAAGGGTCAGAAGTCAGCCAGATCTGAGCAACTTTGTGGTCTGCAGGTCGTGTGATGCCGGTGGACACTTCACAGCGGAATGTCCTAACTCTAACGTCATCTAAGCCGAACCTATCTTTGTCATCCCTCCATCTCGCCATGATCAATCAGCTCCAGCCACAACGAGAGGAGGAACCCATAGAAACTATGCTAGTGTTAGGCGTGGTAGTAACCCTCGTCGTTGAGCTTGTGTCAAGCTAAGGTATGGTAAGTGGGTGCTCACTCCCTCATTGTGTGATTATGAGTTGAGTTGCGTATTGTGTTTTGTGTGTTGCAATTATTTAGTTGCTTAGTAATTGTATGGTTTGTGTTGATGGTGCAACTATGTGTTCATCATGTTTTTTAGAACTATATAGGATTGTGATATCCTAGTAGCGAGTAATGGTCTTGTGTATAGATATTATTGCTAGGTTATGGTAGGTTGGTTTGCAGAGCGAATTGATTGATTGGGTTAAATGAGAACCTTAGAAATCATGTACCGTTTGTGTTGAACCTAGAGTTAGGTAACAAACCAATTATTATAGCCATGCATATGTTGTGAGTTGTTGTGGTGTCGGAAGGACCTGATGTGGGATAAGAGGTTCAGTGTAGTACTTAGGAATTAAATCCACAAAGACTCTAGGATTGCACAATAGGCTTATTGCTTTCGAATTAAAGCTAGATTAATTATAATAATAATAAAAGTGATTTCAAGATTGATTTAGTTTGTGAGGATCAAATTAAGAGATTAGTCTTAGGAGAAATTATCAGGTAAGATTAGATAATGCAAATTAATAGATTGCTAGGGTCTTAATTAAGCACCATTCTCAAACTCAAACCTTAGGGTTTAGAAGATCGCTCTTGCGCATCTCAACTAAGTGTCGATCGATGTTCGTAAGGTGGTATCGATCGACGCTCATTCTAATTAGTATTAGTTTCGCGGTTTAATGGGTTCTCTAAACTTCCAAATCAACTCTCGTTTGTTATCGGTTATTTAGACTGTTTAAAATTAGTTCCAGGTTATAACCAAGCTCTTGCTTGCTCTATAGAATCCTAATTTCTAAGATTGAGGTGATCAAGTGCAACTTAGCATTAAGAGAAAATTAAACAAAGAACCAAGAAGATTACCCTAATAATTCCATAAAATCAGCAACACATTTTTACCCTAATAGTTCCATAAAATCTAACAGTGAATTACTCAGACATTGCAATAAAGAACATGATTAAAGTATGAATAAATTACATAGAATAAACTGAGTAAAATGATAAGGAGTTCAAGATCTTCGCTGTAATGATGATCATATCTCTCTCCAATAGATGTAACAAGGTGTTCCAACTCTCAACTCTAAAACTGTTGTGTAACTTAGAAGACCACTCTTTCTTAGGTCCTCTAAGCTTAGGTTAAAACTAAGATAGAAAATCCTAATAAATAGTCTAAATTTTGGCCAGGGACTTGTCTTGCAAATGATGGAACTTCTAGGTAAAACTTGTAATTTCTTAAGCCTTCATTAATATCCCAGTTGACTTGGCTGTCGATCAATGCACAATGTGTGACGTCGATTGATGGTACACGCATAAACTGGATTCCACTTTGAGTTTCTGGCCGAGCATCCTATATGCTCCAAAATAGCCCACAAGCTTAAATTGCTTTCAATGAGTACCTAGACCTGTAAATACTCTAAAATAGTACCAAATGCATATAAAGATTCTAAAATACTCTATATATCATAGGTAGAATATGTAAAATTCATGGCATATCAACTCCCCTAGACTTAACCTTTTGCTTGTCGTCAAGAAACAAAGCCTATGAAAAAAAATTCAAAAGCGGAGACTCACATAATGTCTAAGTATAACTGTCACCCTACTTTGTTGTAACCACATCCTATTAAGTCAATTACAGAGGAACTTTATATAACGCATCCTAGTATAGCAACCAGTTCCATTATATCAGCAACTTAGCAAATTCTAGTCTGATTCACCCCTCTACTGATATTATTTCTTTGTATTAAATAAAACGGAGACTTTACCTTGGGAGTATCGATCAAAAGACACATGGATTCTGACCTCTGCAATTCTGGACAACCAGGAACAAAATCTTCTCTGATCCTTTTCTTCCCTATTTTCTCTCTTCTCTAAATCTTTTTGGTTCTCAAACTTAATGGACAATGATGCTGATATAGTCCATCTTGTCATCTCATTTACAATTTTTTTAGTCTTAATAAGAAAGTTATAGGTGAATAGTGGGGTCATCAGTAATGTACATCTCTTGCATCCAACAATGTGTTATCGTTCCTCCGAATTATAATAATGGGGTCATCGGTAATGTACCTACCCCTCTGTATTTTGCGAAGTTATCTCAATCTTTTAAGCTTTTAGGTAGATGCTGAAGAGAGAGAGAGAGAGAGAGAGAGAGAGAGAGAGAGAGAGAGAGAGAGAGAGAGAGAGAGAGAGAGAGAGAGAGAGAGAGAGAGAGAGAGAAGGGAACCAGAGGTGCAATGACTTCTACCTACAAACTTGCAGAAGGAATCTGATCCAGTGTATACCAAGCCCAAAAGCAAGCAAATAATGTTAGGAGTAGTGTAGGAAATCCACTTTGGTTCCTTCAAACTTTCTAAGCCAGTGTGATATAGTGGTAGGATGATCCCCCTTGGTACTATAGTAATCTCTGCAAACAACCTTCCAAGAATGGTGCTAAAGTGTGGTTAGTCAATAATAAATCTTGATCATAGTCCCCTTCTTGACTCAATAATTTATTTTTGGAAAACTTATATGATTATGGAAATAAAACTCAAAAACAAATAAATAGTATTAGAGAACCTTCCCCAAACTTAAATTACATTGTCCCCAGTGTAATCCGTCCGAGATTGGTTGAGGAAAACTTAAATCATAAGGAAACAATGTTAGAGAAAGTCGAATATACCAAACTATGAAAGGAGTATGGATCGATGGTTATTGGTGAGTGTCGACCGATGGTAAACCATCACCGTCGACCGATGGTGAATTCGAACTGTCTGCTGTATTTTTCTGTTAATGCAGCATCAATCTATATCAACAAAACGTTGTCGATCATTGCTATGAAAACTTATATTATTATAGAAATAAAACTCAAGAACAAATAAATAGTATTAGAGAACCTTCCCCAGACTTAAATTACACTGTCCCAGTGTAATCCGTCCGAGATTGGTTAAGGAAAACTTAAATCATAAGGAAACAATGTTAGAGAAAGTCGAATATACCAAACTATGAAAGGAGTATGGATCGTTGGTTATTGGTGAGTGTCGACTGATGGTAAACCATCACCGTCGACCGATGGTGTGGATCGATGGTGAATTCGAACTGTCTGCTGTATTTTTCTGTTAATGCAGCATCAATCTATAGCAACAAAACGTCGTCGATCATTGCTATGCTAACAGACTGAAATCGTGTTTGCCTACTCTCCAATCTGATCATCTCTCTTTGGCTTAGCTCTGTTAGACACTCACATACACATCAATACATCCAAACAAAACTAAATAAATGAGTAAATCCAAAGGAAACAAAACAAAATAAAATAAGTATTAGTGTATGTCTGAAAATGAAATAAGAGACGAAGAAGCAACAAAGCAGACGACTCATCGTCTGAGGTATCCATATCTGGCTGCTGAGGCTGTGGTGCGGCTCCTGATGGCGATCTCGCTCTGGCCCTGGGACGGCTGAAACACTGGCACGTAGACATTGTCTCCACCCTAGCCCATATCGCACGAAGTGCGTCCACTACGACTCGCTGGAAAACACCATGGTCGTGAATGGGGATCTCTGGGATCCGAGGGAAAGCTGGGAGAGATGGAGGTGGCTGTGCTGGATCGTCTGCTTCTGCCGCTGCTGCTACCAGATGAGCTGGTATGAGGCCTCTTCTGCGGCGTACTCTGAGAGGTGTTGTGTATAGGTGTTGCTCTTCTGGTCGGAAGGCGAGGTGCTCGAGATCATCAGAAAAATCTATTAGAGTGAAGCAAGACAAGGAGGTGTGAAGGCCAAACAAAGGAAGTGAAGGCCAAGCATCTCCAGCCTCAAGATACTGATCACACAGCCAAGACAATCAAGGTGTGTGTGAAAGAAGAGAAGGAGACTGTAAAGGCATGAAGTGTGTTGCAAGTAATCAGGACTTGCACAATAAAGAAAGGAGCGAGCAAGCTGAGAAGAACAGGAAGCCATGTGCAAAGATTGTGCAAGAGAAACAAGACACAAGATTTACACAAGAGTGATTAAGTAGTGCAAAGTCCGGGCCAAGTCTCTAAACCATCATTCAAGGATGTGCAAAGTTAGTGTAACATCCCGAGTTGTGATATGTGGAAAGGCTTAAGAGAATTGATTTGGCTACCTATGTCACCAAAGTGCACTTACCTTTTCCGTCCCACATCCGTTTAGAACTCCAGGGTTAAGCGTGCTTATGCTGGAGTAGTGAAAGGATGGGTGACCTATCGGGAAGTGATTCGCGATACCGTGTGAGTGAGGCCAAAACACGGGGAAAGGTCGGGTGGTGATTGCAAGGACAGAAACAGTGATTTCGAGCCTTAGAAAAAAATAACGCACCGACCGTTGGAACGGGATAGGGCCCACGGGCCGAGAGAGCGGGCGTGGGTGACCCATTAGCCATGGGCGGTCGGGGCATTACAAGTGGTATCAGAGCTGGTTAGCCATCTCGGTTCTGACCCGAGAGGCGTCTTGAGACCTGTCAGGGGCGCAACGAGGACGTTGCGTTCTTTGAGAGGGGGTGAATTGTAACATCCCGAGTTGTGATATGTGGAAAGGCTTAATAGAATTGATTTGGCTACCAATGTCACCAAGGTGCACTTACCTTTTCCGTCACACATCCGTTTAGAACTCCAGGGTTAAGCGTGCTTATGCTGGAGTAGTGAAAGGATGGGTGACCTATCGGGAAGTGATTAGCGATACCGTGTGAGTGAGGCCAAAACACGGGGAAAGGTCGGGTGCTGATTACAGGGACAGAAAACAGTGATTTCGAGCCTTCGAAAAAAATAACGCACCGACCCTTGGAACGGGATAGGGCCCACGGGCCGAGAGAGCGGGCGTGGGTGACCCCATTAGCCGTGGGCGATCGGGGAGTTACAGTTAGGGTCAAAGATAATCTGATGGACAGCTAGTGCAAAAGAACCAAGACCAAATGTGCAAGAATGGGGCTCATAATCTTGTGCAAGAAAGAAGAAGAAGAGAGTTGGCGCCAAATGAGTTCAGTTTCAATTCAAATGAGATCACATGTGAGCTTAAGGAATATGGCTGCTGGGAGCTGTCCCTTTCACTCTCTTGCTGCAGAAAACTCTCTTGTCCTCTTCCTCCTTGGCTGCTTCCTAATAGCTTTGTTTATTCATTTCCTAGGATAATATTAGTTTAATCTCTCCTTTGTCTTGTTGCTGCTGCTGTAAAACCTAAGGCTCTCCTCTATAAATAAAGAGGCAGCCTCATTGTAATGAATACACAAGAAATAAGAGACAAGCATTCATAAATTTCGTGTATAACTCATCTCTTTACTAAGTGGTCTTTAAATTAGTCACAATGTAGGGAGTTAAGGTATACATGTTTTGGGTTTGCCTAAGGGCAGATCATGCTTGCCCATTCTACTCTAAAATCAGTTTAAACTCTTCTTTATCTTCTCTTAAACTCTAGCTTACTTATTCTATTTCCTCTTCTCCTTAAGTGAACAAACTGAAAGTGTTGTGTCACTTCTCAAGGAATAGATTCAAACTAGAGTCTTTAATATGTTCTTAGTTTAATTCTAATTATTGTATCAATCTCACATCCACTTAATCTCTCTAGATTCAGATGGTTGTGTAGATTATTTTGCTCAGAGGAGTCAATCACAAGTTGATTGTCTCTTCCATTCTTAAAGAGTGAGTTCATGTTCTTAGCTATTCATAGCTTTTCCAACATGGTATTAGAGCTTTGTTCCTCTAATTGGGCTGAACTCACTTCTTTTTTCAATTCCTCCATTTGAATCTCTCTCTATTTCTCCTTTAAAATTCGTGTTTGATGAGCTGTGTGGCTGGGATTCAAAACATGGACAGTAGAGAGTGTAGATGAGGTATGTATTCAAAATCGGTGAGTTTCTTTCAGATGCAAGTCTTTAAAGTTTTTTTTAATCAATGACTCTCCCCTTTATCTCCTCATTGTTTAAGCCTTTGGATAAGAGATTAAAAATATGTTCATGTCAGCTTGAGGGAGGGAGAAAAGATTAAACTTGTGTCTTGAAGAACTCTTGAAAAAAATCGATTTCAAAAATATTTTGCGTTCATCTTGTCTAACGATTTTTTAAAGAAGTCAAGATGGAGTTCTGTTTTGGTTTCTTCTCTCCCATGTGTAAGCTGTGGTTCTGATCTTGAGTTAGGATCCTAATCCAAGGCTAAGGGAGGGAAATGAAACAAAAGACTTCATTTGTTTTGTGCTTTAAAAACAGTTTTAAAAGATGAAGTTCTTGCTGGTTTTGTCTCAAACATTATTATCCTTTTCTACCCTTTGTCTCTTAATATTTTCAAACTTGGTAAAAGACTTTAAGTCTAATGAAACCAATGCTTGAGCGAGGGAGAAAGATTGATGATGATTTGAAGAAAATTGATTTGTAAGAGCATTTTAAAGTTCAGATTTAAAGAAAAGCTCTCTGAAAGGATTTAAAAATCTGAAAATGTTTTCAACAGATTCTTGAGTAATCTGATTTCAAAAATGCTTTTAAAAATGTGTTAACTGGTGGGATCTTCATGCCTCACCAGCATTGTGATCAGCCATGAAGCTTGAAGGCCATGGACTGCAATCTGCTTCCGTAAAACTCTCATTCTCCTCCATACTCTTACTCTCCATTATTCTCTCATACTCTTGTTACTTATTCTCTAATTCTATGGTTACTTTATTCTCTCTATCATTCACTAATTTTGTGCTTTGAATCTGTACATACTCAACAGGTTCTAAGTCTAAGAATGGGGATTGGTGTTTGTACTTGGTTGTCTCAAGAAGACAATGCAAGTTTGGTTTATCTAGAGCAGCATCAGAAGCAAGCTTTGGGGGTTAGAACCAATGGCCTCAGATTCATGGACCCAAGACAAGAAGACACTGAGGAGAAGTGGCTGTAGGAAAGTGATGAATCAACTCACCAGCAATATGTTAGCTAAGGGCCAGTAAGCTTCATGTGAAGCATCAAGAAGAAAGAGGTGTTGCACAAGTTCAAATCATGGCGCCAACACCCTCAGCATCTGTTCAGATCATGGTTCAAGCCATGAGTCACTTTTGGCGGTTTTAAAGACAATTACAAGCCGCAGTTCAGATTAGAGAAGCTTCAAGCTAAATTCAAATAAAGCTAAGGTCATAGCTATCCAATGCACCGTGAAGGCTATACTCTTTTATCCTCATCATGGTTTTATCCCAAGTGGTTTTACATGGTGAGGTTTTTTATGAGGCAGTCATTTGCGTGTTGCAAGCTTGGCCTTTGGAACCAATGGCTTCTGCAGCCCAACCTTGAGGGAGGGTATTAGAGTGAAGCAAGACAAGGAGGTGTGAAGGCCAAACAAAGGAAGTGAAGGCCAAGCATATCCAGCCTCAAGATACTGATCACACAGCCAAGACAATGAAAAGATAATCAAGGTGTGTGTGCAAGAAGAGAAGGAGGCTGTAGAGGCATGAAGTGTGTTGCAAGTAATCAGGACTTGCACAATAAAGAAAGGAGCCAGCAAGCTGAGAAGAACAGGAAGCCATGTGCAAAGATTGTGCAAGAGAAACAAGACACAAGATTTGCACAAGAGTGATCAAGTAGTGCAAAGTCCGGGCCAAGTCTCTAAACCACCATTCAAGGATGTGCAAAGTTAGGGTCAAAGATAATCTGATGGACAGCTTGTGCAAAAGAATCAAGACCAAATGTGCAAGAATGGGGCTCATAATCTTGTGCAAGAAAGAAGAAGAAAAGAGTTGGCGCCAAATGAGTTCAATTCAAATGGGATCACATGTGAGCTTAAGGTATATGGCTGCTGGGAGCTGTCCCTTTCACTCTCTTGCTGCAGAAAACTCTCTTGTCCTCTTCCTCCTTGGCTGCTTCCTAATAGCTTTGTTTATTCATTTCCTAGGATAGTATTAGTTTAATCTCTCCTTTGTCTTGTTGCTGCTGCTGTAAAACCTAAGGCTCTCCTCTATAAATAAAGAGGCAGCCTCATTGTAATGAATACACAAGAAATAAGAGACAAGCATTCATAAATTTCGTGTATAACTCATCTCTTTACTAAGTGGTCTTTAAATTAGTCACAATGTAGGGAGTTAAGGTATACATGTTTTGGGTTTGCCTAAGGGCAGATCATGCTTGCCCATTCTACTCTAAAATCAGTTTAAACTCTTCTTTATCTTCTCTTAAACTCTAGCTTACTGATTCTATTTCCTATTCTCCTTAAGTGAACAAACTGAAAGTGTTGTGTCACTTCTCAAGGAATAGATTCAAACTAGAGTCTTTAATCTGTTCTTAGTTTAATTCTAATTATTGTATCAATCTCACATGCCACTTAATCTCTCTAGATTCAGATGATTGTGTAGATTATTTTGCTGAGAGGAGTCAATCACAAGTTGATTGTCTCTTCCATTCTTAAAGAGTGAGTTCATGTTCTTAGCTATTCATAGCTTTTCCAACATGGTATCAGAGCTTTGTTGCTCTTCTTGGGCTGAACTCACTTCTTTTGTCAATTTCTTCATTTGAATCTCTCTCTATTTCTCCTTTAAAATTCGTGTTTGATGAGCTGTGTGGCTGGGATTCAAAACTTGGACAGTAGAGAATGTAGATGAAGTATGTATTCAAAATCTGTGAGTTTCTTTAAGATGCAAGTATTTAAAGTTTTTTTTTAATCAATGACTCTCCCCTTTATCTCCTCATTGTTTAAGCCTTTGGATGAAAGATTAAAAATCTGTTCATGTCAGCTTGAGGGAGGGAGAAAAGATTAAACTTGTGTCTTGAAGAACTCTTGAAAAAAATCGATTTCAAAAATATTTTGTGTTCATCTTGTCTAATGATTTCTTTAAAGAAGACAAGATGGAGTTCTGTTTTGGTTTCTTCTCTCCCATGTGTAAGCTGTGGTTCTGATCTCTAGTTGGTATCCTAATCCAAGGCTAAGGGAGGGAAATGAAACAAAAGACTTCATTTGTTTTGTGCTTTAAAAACAGTTTTAAAAGATGAAGTTCTTACTGGTTTTGTCTCAAACATTATCATCCTTTTCTACCCTTTGTCTCTTAATATTTTCAAAATTGGTAAAAGACTTTAAGTCTAATGAAACCAATGCTTGAGCGAGGGAGAAAGATTGATGATGATTTGAAGAAAATTGATTTGTAAGAGCATTTGAATTTCAGATTTAAAGAAAAGCTATTTGAAAGGATTTAAAAATCTGAAAATGTTTTGAACAGATTCTTGAGTAATCTGATTTCGAAAATGCTTTAAAAATGTGTTAACTGGTGGGATGTTCATTCCTCACCAGCATTGTGATCAGCCATGAAGCTTGAAGGCCATGGACTGCAATCTGCTTCCGCAAAACTCTCATTATCCTCCATACTCTTACTCTCCATTATTCTCTCATACTCTTGTTACTTATTCTCTAATTCTATGGTTACTTATACTCTCTGGTTACTTTATTCTCTCCATCATTCACTAATTTTGTGCTTTGAATCTGTCCATACTCAACAGGTTCTAAGTCTAAGAATGGGGATTGGTGTTTGTACTTGGTTGTCTCAAGAAGACAATGCAAGTTTGGTTTATCTAGAGCAGCATCAGAAGCAAGCTTTGGGGGTTAGAACCAATGGCCTCAGATTCATGGACCCAAGACAAGAAGACATTGAGGAGAAGTGGCTGTAGGAAAGTGATGAATCAACTCACCAGCAAGATGTTAGCTAAGGGCCAGTAAGCTTCATGTGAAGCATCAAGAAGAAAGAGGTGTTGCACAAGTTCAAATCATGGCGCCAACACCCTCAGCAATCTGTTCAGATCATGGTTCAAGCCATGAGTCACTTTTGGCGGTTTTAAAGACAATTACAAGCCGCAGTTCAGATTAGAGAAGCTTCAAGCTCAATTCAAATAAAGCTAAGGTCATAGCTATCCAATGCACCGTGAAGGCTATACTCTTTTTATCCTCATCATGGTTTTATCCCAAGTGGTTTTACATGGTGAGGTTTTTTATGAGGCAGTCATTTGCGTGTTGCAAGCTTGGCCTTTGGAACCAATGGCTTCTGCAGCCCAACCTTGAGGGAGGGTATTAGAGTGAAGCAAGACAAGGAGGTGTGAAGGCCAAACAAAGGAAGTGAAGGCCAAGCATATCCAGCCTTAAGATACTGATCACACAGCCAAGACAATGAAAAGATGATCAAGGTGTGTGTGCAAGAAGAGAAGGAGGCTGTAGAGGCATGAAGTGTGTTGCAAGTAATCAGGACTTGCACAATAAAGAAAGGAGCCAGCAAGCTGAGAAGAACAGGAAGCCATGTGCAAAGATTGTGCAAGAGAAACAAGACACAAGATTTGCACAAGAGTGATCAAGTAGTGCAAAGTCCGGGCCAAGTCTCTAAACCACCATTCAAGGATGTGCAAAGTTAGGGTCAAAGATAATCTGATGGAAAGCTTGTGCAAAAGAATCAAGATCAAATGTGCAAAAATGGGGCTCATAATCTTGTGCAAGAAAGAAGAAGAAAAGAGTTGGCGCCAAATGATTTGAATTCAAATGGGATCACATGTGAGCTTAAGGAATATGGCTGCTGGGAGCTGTCCCTTTCACTCTCTTGCTGCAGAAAACTCTCTTGTCCTCTTCCTCCTTGGCTGCTTCCTAATAGCTTTGTTTATTCATTTCCTAGGATAGTATTAGTTTAATCTCTCCTTTGTCTTGTTGCTGCTGCTGTAAAACCTAAGGCTCTCCTCTATAAATAAAGAGGCAGCCTCATTGTAATGAACACACAAGAAATAAGAGACAAGCTGATGTAACCATGGCCGAGCCAGCTGATCATCAAACAAGGGACAAACCAGGATGGAAGAAAGGCGAGCATACTGAGCTAAAACCAGATGTAGAGAGTGTGATTGAGCTAAAACCAGCTGGTGAGACTGAGGAAGAGCTCATACAAAGTGTGGACGAGCTTAAACCAGCTGAAGAGAGTGTGCATGAGCTGAAACCAGCTGAAGTAAGTGTGACTGAGCTGAATGAGCTAGATGAGCTAAGTGACACTACATTAGAGCTGAATGAGCTGAGTGAGCTGAACTTGGAGCTTAACCAGCTGAGTGACACTACACAAGGACGAGCTGAGCTGAATGAGAGTGACACTGAAGCTGCCATGGACCTAGCTGGACAAGTGATTTTTGGCCCAAAGGAGAAGATGGATCAGATTTGTTTCTCTCAGCCCAAAAGATGTTCAAAACCAAAGTTAAGGATCCATTATCTCTTTCTGATGGACCAGCCACGAAATTCAAGTCCAAGAAACCATTTGGATCTGTTTTGGATCAAGTGACCCAAGAAGAAGGTTGCAGCCCATGGAGAGTTCATAACAAGTTCATTATGGGTCTGTTTCTTACCAAATTCGACCAGGCCTTTCTCTGATGATTTCTGACCCATTCTCATCCACAAATATCAGAAAAGAGACAGCAAGAAAGTCTTGGTCGTGATCATCCAAGAGCCATTCAACAAAACACTTAAAACTGGTCAAAAAGTCTTAGTCTTCATTTCTGTTTCCTAAGTTCCTAGTTTTCTACATCATTTCTAGCTTTCTACATTCTTGTAAGACTATATATAGGTTATGCACGACCTCAATAAGATCATTCACCTTTTTTATAAAATTTCTCTCTAAATCTGTGAATCCTTTGTTCATCTTTGAACATCGAACTGCTAGGAGTTCATTCTCTGCAAGCAAAACTTGTCTTTGATCACAAACAGAGTTCATTCTCTTGATCTTAGACACATCTACACAAGATCTAATCAGTTCATAGATCATTTCTGAAGATCATCCAATCACTTCATCCATCATCATCAAAATTAACTCAGATCTCTCTCAAAACCATCAGATCTTCCTTCAAAAGAATCAGGGACAAAAGGATCTCCTCTCTAGGGGTTCATCACAAGCATTCATAAATTTCGTGTATAACTCATCTCTTTACTAAGTGTTCTTTAAATTAGTCACAATGTAGGGAGTTAAGGTATACATGTTTTGGGTCTGCCTAAGGGCAGATCATGCTTGCCCATTCTACTCTAAAATCAGTTTAAACTCTTCTTTATCTTCTCTTAAACTCTAGCTTACTGATTCTATTTCCTATTCTCCTTAAGTGAACAAACTGAAAGTGTTGTGTCACTTCTCAAGGAATAGATTCAAACTAGAGTATTTAATCTGTTCTTAGTTTATTTCTAATTATTGTATCAATCTCACAGCCACTTAATCTCTCTAGATTCAGATGGTTGTGTAGATTATTTTTCTGAGAGGATTCAAGCACAAGTTGATTGTCTCTTCCATTCTTAAAGAGTGAGTTCATGTTCTTAGCTATTCATAGCTTTTCCAACAGATTCATTCTGGTTTTATTAGAATCAAGAAGAAATTGCCAAATCTCCAAACAGGGTAAAACTGGAATCACTTTGGTTAAAAGTGGGATAACTTCTTCATCATAACTCATGTGATCTTGATTCAACTTCAGGGTGATTCTAAACTGATTTATGAGTCCAAATCAAGATTCTTACATCGTGATTCATTCTGGTTTTATTTGTATCAAGAAGAAATTGCCAAATCTCCAAACAGAGTACACTAGAATCACTTCGGTTAAAAGTGGGATAACTTCTTCATCATAACTCCAATGATATTGATTCAACTCCAGGGTGATTCTACACTGATTAATGAGTCCAAATCAATCTTCTTACATCGTGATTCATTCTGGTTTTATTAGTATCAAGAATAAATTGCCAAATCTCCAAACAGGGTAAACTGAAGTCACTTCGGTAAAAAGTGGGAAAACATCTTCATCATAACTTCTATGATCTTGATTCAACTTCAGGGTGATTCTACACTTATTAATGAATCCAAATCAAGATTCTTACATCTTGATTCATTCTGGTTTTATTAGAATCAAGAAGAAATTGCCAAATCTCCAAACAGGGTAAACTGGAATCACTTCGGTTAAAAGTGGGATAACTTCTTCATCATAACTCCTATGATCTTGATTCAACTTCAGGGTGATTCTAATCTGATTTATGAGTCGAAATCAAGATTCTTATATCGTGATTCATTCTGGTTTTATTTGTTTCAAGAAGAAATTGCCAAATCTCCAAACAGGGTAAACTAGAATCACTTCGGTTAAAAGTGGGATAACTTCTTCATCATAACTCCAATGATATTGATTCAACTCCAGGGTGATTCTACACTGATTAATGATTCCAAATCAAGCTTCTTACATCATGATTCATTCTGGTTTTATTAGTATCAAGAATAAATTGCCAAATCTCCAAACAGGATAAACTGGAATCACTTCGGTAAAAAGTGGGAAAACATCTTCATCATAACTCCTATGATCTTGATTCAACTTCAGGATGATTCTACACTGATTTATGAGTCCAAATCATGATTCTTAGATCTTGGTTCATTCTGGTTTGATTAGAATCACGAAGAAATTGCCAAATCTCCAAACAGGATAAACTGGAATCACTTCGGTTAAAAGTGGGATAACTTCTTCATCATAACTCCTATGATCTTGATTCAACTTCTGGGTGATTCTAATCTGATTTATGAGTCCAAATCAAGATTCTTACATCGTGATTCATTCTGGTTTTATTTGTATCAAGAAGAAATTGCCAAATCTCCAAAAAGGGTAAACTAGAATCACTTCAGTTAAAAGTGGGATAACTTCTTCATCATAACTCCAATGATATTGATTCAACTCCAGGGTGATTCTACACTGATTAATGAGTCCATATCAAGCTTCTTACATCATGATTCATTCTGGTTTTATTAGTATCAAGAATAAATTGCCAAATCTCCAAACAGGGTAAACTGGAATCACTTCGGTAAAAAGTGAGAAAACATCTTCATCATAACTCCTATGATCTTGATTCAACTTCAGGGTGTGATGCGTCCCTAGGATGCTCTTTGGTTGATGGGAATGGATGATGTGATCATGGACCGGATCACTAAGGAGAACAAGGAGAGTCTAGATGAGCCACATGAACCCACATTGCATCAACAACCTGGTGATGATGCTCTAGCCATTCCTGAAGGTCCCATGACTCGTTCCAGAGTCAAGAAGCTCAAAGAGAATGTTGTTGGATTACTCACTTCACATCCACAACAAGAAAGTCTTGGACAAGGTCTGATCCGAGATGTCTTGATCACCATTCAAGCCATCTCTACATCAAGCTGAGTTAGTGTCTAGGCAAGACATGGGGTGTGTGCTCTTTTCCTTGCTTTTGGTTTTGTCCCACGAGGTTTTCCGGAGGAAGGTTTTTAACGAGTCCACAACTTGTCTTCACATCACCTAAGTCTTATCTCGGTCCAAGACTATAGAAGTTTACATTTTATTTCATTTCATTTAAAAGCTTATGTTAAACTCTAGTTTCCTTTTTTGGTCTTTGTCGAAACCCTAGAGGATATGTCTCTGGTTTCTTATTTAAAGAGGTCTCTACACCCTCTTGTACTCATCCAGCTTTTTAATAACAAGTTATCTTTTCTCCTTGACGGCTCTCTCTCTAGAAAGTGTGTCGAGTTCTGGTGTGTAATATCCAGAGACCTAAGGGTGTCTAAATTGGTGTGTCATATCCGATTTGTTCATCTAGGAGTATCAAGAGATCATCCATCCCTCTTGTGTCACCATTCAATCCCCACGCCTTGAAGGACTTGAGTCTCTGATTCGTTCTTGCAAGGATCTATCCATTCCCATCAACCAAAGAGCATCCTAGGGACGCATCAAGTGGTATCAGAGCAACTTTGGTTGGGAAGTACTCGCTATCCTCTCTTGTTTCTTTTGTTGTTTCATCCGTGTCTCATCTATATCATCTATATCATCTATGGCATCTTGAATAAGCATTAGAACTATCTTGTTTAGGGCTGCTCGAGTTGCATAAGAGATTAGACAAGGATTATAAGACTTTCCTTTTTTGGATTTTTCGGAAACCCTAGAGAGAGAGTAACCCTAGCCGCATGCATCTTCTTTGTCGATTACTTTGTGCATTTGTTTAACTTGTTTTCACCTTGAACACGAGTAGGTTGAGGCTATTAGGGTGCTAGAAAACCTTATAAGAGATTAGGAAAAAGTTTAAGAAGTTTTTCCTTTTTGCTTGACCATTTCCTTTTTACTTAGCCGAGTATCCTTTTTACTTTTGTCTTGCAAAACAAGCTTGTTTGCTTTTCCTTTTTGCTTGTTTTCTTTTTCCTTTTTGCTTGTCTTGTTACCTAGAATCCTTTTACTGGTTATTGTGTTTACCTTTGAGCAGGAAACATGGTGTCCGAGTCTGAAGAAGAGGCTGAACTCGTCCGGAGGAACAAACTCCTCATGGAAGCTATGACAAATCAACTCAACCAGAGTATGGTGGCAACCATGACCGAGATGATGAGGACCAATCTCAATGACATCAGGAGAGAGCTTAGAGAAGACATCAGGAGAGCTACTAGTCACTTGCCAAACCAAGAGACTAGGAGAGAGGAGAGACCGCAAGCAACTCGCCAAGAACATGATGGTTATGAGGAGACTGATGAAGAGTATGAACACTTCAGCTCATCCTCAAGAAGACCTAGGCGTGTCCAAGAGAGAAGAATGAACCAGGGAGATGAACTTGCTGGTTTGAAGATCAAGATACCCCCATTCCATGGCAAAGCTGACCCGGATGCCCTATCTTGAGTGGGAGAAGAAGATTGAGCTAGTCTTTCAGTGCAAGCAGTACACAAACCACAAGAAGATTCAGATTGCTGCCACTGAGTTCTATGACTATGCTTTGAGTTGGTGGGATCAGTACCTCACCACTCGTAGGAGGAATGGAGAGGAACCAGTAGAGACTTGGACAGAGATGAAGTCAATCATGCGCAAGAGGTTTGTTCCAAGCCATTACCTTAGAGACTTGCACCACCGGCTGAGGAAACTTACCCAAGGTTCAAGATCAGTGGAGGAGTATTACCACGAGATGGAGTTACTCATGCTGAGGGCTAACTGATGTGATCCTGGAAAGCACCAAGCATGCAACCTTTAAGAGTGCATATGAGGTGATCATGGACCGGATCACTAAGGAGGACAAGGAGGGTCTAGATGAGCCACATGAAGCCACAATGCATCAACCACTCGGTGAGGATGCTCTAGCCATTCCTGAAGGTCCCATGACTCGTTCCAGAGTCAATAAGCTAAAGGAGAATGTTGTTGGATTACTCACTTCACATCCACAACAAGAAGGTCTTGGACAAGGTTTGATCCGAGATGTCTTGATAACCTTTAAGAGTGCATATGAGGTGATCATGGACCGGATCACTAAGGAGGACAAGGAGGGTCTAGATGAGCCACATGAAGCCACAATGCATCAACCACTCGGTGAGGATGCTCTAGCCATTCCTGAAGGTCCCATGACTCTTTCCAGAGTCAAGAAGCTAAAGGAGAATGTTGTTGGATTACTCACTTCACATCCACAACAAGAAGGTCTTGGACAAGGTTTGATCCGAGATGTCTTGATCACCATTCAA
Organism: Moricandia moricandioides; assembly: GCA_905132885.1. NCBI lineage: Eukaryota > Viridiplantae > Streptophyta > Magnoliopsida > Brassicales > Brassicaceae > Moricandia > Moricandia moricandioides. The sequence goes on from CAJHQQ010000355.1 coordinate 213,160, forward strand.
GCCATCTCTACACCAAACTGAGGTAGTGTCTAGGCAGACATGGAGTGCGTGCTCTTTTCCTTGCTTTTGGTTTTGTCCCACGAGGTTTTCCAGGAGGGAGGTTTTTAACGAGGCCACAACTTGTCTACACATCACCTAAGTGCTATTCTCGGTCCAAGACTACATGAAGTTCCATTTTTATTTCATTCTAAACTTATGTTAAACTTAGACTATAGTTTTATTTCTTTCCTTTTTTGGTTCATTGTCGAAACCCTAGAGGATTTGTCTCTGGTTTCTTATTTAAAGGGTTCTCTACACCCTTATGTAATCATCCAGTCTTTTATTAAACAAGTTACATTCATTCTTGTCGGCTCTCTCTCTCTAGAAGGTGTCGAGTTCTGGTGTGTAATATCCAGAGACCTAAGGGTGTCTAATTTGGTGTGTCATATCCAAGTTATTCATCTAGGAGTATCAAGAGATCATCCATCCCTCTTGTGTCACCATTCAATCCACACGCCTTGAAGGACTTGAGTCTCTGATTCGTTCTTGCAAGGATCTATCCATTCCCATCAACCAAAGAGCATCCTAGGGACGCATCAAGTGGTATCAGAGCAACTTTGGTTGGGAAGTACTCGCTATCCTCTTTGTTTTCTTGTTTCTTTTGTTGTTTCAATCCGTGTTTCATCTTTATCTTTTGAATAAGCAGTAGAAATCATCTAAACTAAGGCTGCTCGTGACTGCATAAGAGTTTAGACAAGAATTATAGGACTTTCCTTTTTTTGTTTCATGCGAAAACCCTAGAGAGATAAAAACCCTAGCCGCATGTACCTTGTTGTCGATCACTTTGTGCATTAGTTTAGCTTGTCTATCACCTTGAACACGAGCATATTGAGGCTATTAGGGTGCTAGAAACCCTTAGGAGTGATTAGGAAAAAGCTTAGAAGTGTTTCCTTTTTGCTTGAATCTTTTTCCTTTTCTAGCCGATTTCTCCTTTTTTGTTTTGTCTTGCAAGACAAGCTTGTTTGCTTTTCCTTTTTGCTTGTTTTCTTTTTCCTTTTTGCTTGTCTTGTTCCCTAGAAACCTTTTACTGGTTATTTTGGTTACCTTTGCGTGCAGGAAGCATGGAAGCCAAGTCTGAAGAAGAAGCTTAACTCGACAACTTCTCATGGAGGCTATGTCGGCTCAACTCAATCAAAACATGGTGGCAACCATGACCGAGCTGATGAGGACCAACCTCAATGACCTCAGGAGGGAGCTCAGAGAAGACATCAGGAGAGCTACTAGCCAAGCACCAAACCGAGAGACTAGGAGAGAAAGAGAGAGGAGAGAGGAGAGACCTCATGCAACTCGCCAAGAACATGTTGGTTATGAGGAGACTGACAATGAGTATGAGCACCTCAGTTCATCCTCAAGAAGACATAGGCGTGTCCAACAGAGAAGGATGAACCAGGGAGATGAGCTTGCTGGTTTGAAGATCAAGATACCCCCATTCCATGGCAAAGCTGAGTGGGAGAAGAAGATTGAAAGCCTTGATGGAAAGAAACCAGTCTCTAAGCCATCTAAAGAAGATAAACAATTCTGTTTATTCAGTGAAGAGGTTAAGGAGGCATTGTTACAAGTAATGATGGATGTGGAGAAGCAAATCAAACGGACCAACACAACACGTCCATCCAGTGAAACACAACATCAAGAACCAGCACCAGTTGCGCCTATCCAAGAAGATCAAGACAAAGTAACCTCACTTGTCTTTCATAAAGAAGAGAAGCCTGTTCAGAACGTCATGGTCCCTTTAAAACAACACATGGTAGCAGAGAAGACACCCATGGAACCTCAGAGAGCTCGTAGAATGAATCAACTAATTGTCTTTGATCCATGTGATTTCCAAAGGGCCTTCTTAGGTACTTTTCTGTTCACTCCTTTTGTTTGGTACAAGAAAGGAGAAGTGGAACTATCAAGACACGACTTGGACATGAGACATGTTGTATTTGAGCCTGGAGGAGAGGTCTTGAATCAGAAGAACAAGATCAAACAGGTTAAGAAGAGTTCAGCTGCACCAACATTGGATTTTGTAGATTTCTCATCCTTTGAAGATAAGGGGTTGCACGTCTCAGCTCAGCAAGAGTTTCACTATGAAACCAACTGGAGAATGAAGCCAAATCAGTCACGGATCCAACAAACCAGACAACACAGAGAATGGCCTTCTGATCATCAAGATATTGCTAGTTTTGCAAAACATGCCGGTTTGGATCTTTCCCAAGAGGAACTTATGTCTGATTGTGCTGGAAGGTTACAGACCTACTCGTGGAGACCTGGAGGATATTTCCACAAGATTATCACCCTTGGAGAGTGCTCTGTTCGTGCTAGAACAAGTTGGGGTCATAAGGAGTTTGAAGTTGATCAAAAGGACTTGCAT